>RCUC01017319.1:0-12697 GCA_003697995.1 Taxidea taxus jeffersonii
TATCGTACACTTGAAACTAATACAATGTCATATGGCAATTATACCTCAATAAAAAACTATTCTTAAAAATTTCCAATAGGAGCGCTTGGGTGGATCAGTCAGCTGGACATCCGACCCTGGATCTCAGCTCAGGTCTTGAGCTTAGCGTCCTCATGACGCTAAGCAACACGGTTCTTCTTATACAGTTTCCGATGCTAACAGTCTGTGCTTCCATTTTGAAGAGAGCATTATGTAAAACGGTGATAACATTTCGATTTAAGCCCCAAATCACAAATTCTGAATGAGAATCCTTGGGTATTTTCATAAAATCATCAGAAGTATTTTAGTGTATTTCTTTAAATGTTTATCATACCTAAGAAACGGTCACTCCATATTTGTCAGCCTGTTATGATTAAATATGAAAATTTGTATACAACACTTTGGCAAAATTTGCAGAATGACTTCTGCGTGAATGTAGGATTTTGGAGAGTTTTATAATATTTATGATGTCAATTGATCAACTAAGTTTATGTGAACATGTGCTCCCAGTGCTTTTTGCAGGGTGTGTGGGAGAGTTTTGCCCCCCAGGACACTTTTGCCAATGTCTAGAGTCATTTTTGTTGTCACAGTTGGGAGGGGATGGTTTGCTGCTTGTATCTAGTGGGTGAAGACCAGGAATGGTGCTAAGCATCCTTCAGTGCCCAAGATAGTCCCTGATAGTCAAGAATGATCTGGCCCCAAATGTCAAGAATACCAAGGTTGAGAGACTCTGTACTATAGATGATTCATGAAAATATTTTTCTTTATTCTCCAATAAACTCTTGAGATGTTTCTCAGACCTGAGACATTTTGTGACTCTAAAGTTGGCATCAGTGTCTCGGTGGGTTTGCAGACTGTCTTACTCATGTACGTCCCATCACAATACAAAGACGAGATAATCTCTTAATAGGTCCCTTATCTCGTTTTCCAGAGCTGTCATTTTAACTGCAATTCCTTCATAATGGTTTCTTGGTAAGATATGGGCAACTTTGATATTTATGGTCAGTTTATAGTAACGATGGGAGTCAAAAGTTTTACTCTATTCCTGGGACAAATGTTTTTGAATTTCTGATGCAAGCTTGTTTTGAGTATGTGCTTTGTGGGTTTTTTTGGGCACAAGTTTGTTTTTAACAGGATTAAATTTAATTTGAAAATGAGTGTGTGTGTGTGTGTGTGTGTGTGTGTGAGAGAGAGAGAGAGAAGAGAAGGATGGATGGAGAGAGTGAGGGACAGAGAGAGAGGGAGGGAAACAGAGAGGGAGGGAGTAAATTTCTGGGAGCTAAGACTTAAGAACCAACAGATTTTTAAAATGCATTCTTTTTTCCATTCATTTGGTCTATTACAGTTATTTGTGAGTAGCATTTATTCTGCCTTTTTATATATAAAATATTACATTTCTTTTTTTAAAGATTTTATTTATTTATTTGACAGACAGAGATCACAAGTAGGCAGAGAGGCAGGCAGAGGGAGAGGAGGAAGCAGGTTCCCCGATGAGCAGAGAGCCCGACTCAGGGCTCGATCCCAGGACCCTGGGATCATGATCTGAGCCGAAGGCAGAGGCTTTAACCCACTGAGCCACCCAGGCGCCCCTTAAAATATTACATTTCTTTAGAAAAGATATTAATTTTGGAAAGTGTTTGATTTTCCTGTGTTTTATACTGATCTTTACTTCAAAATACCATTTTGCAACTCAATTTGTGCCTAATCAAACACACTTTTAAACAAACTGAAACTACAGGCCAATTTCTGCATCTAGATACTCTTAGGAACAGTCCCATCTCTTCTACTGCAGTGATTCCAATCAGTTCTCTCCACAGCACAAATTACCTTTTATATTGGACATATCTTTAGCACCAAAAAAAAGAAAGAAAGAAACACCACTTAAACGAATCTACAGCTGTAGATGCTAAAATGAGATTTTTTTTTTATCACTACAGCCTAGGAGTTCTTCATTTTGTGACTTTTTAGAATGACCTCTTTATTTCAGTGTTTTCTGACTATATCATTTATTCAGTGGCTGTTTCCTAAAATATTTGCAATTTGGGGCATTGGGAATGTCTAATGGAACGAGAGGTTCTTATCTGTAAATTGGGGTTATTTCACTAAATCTGAGAGCGTGTGCACACACATCCATGCATCCATCCGTCTATCGGTATGCTAAGGGAGAAACAGGTATTTTCTCTGAACTGGCCAAAGCACACATGTCCCTTTTGTCTTTTAGGGCACAAGTTTTGTTCCTATGCTTCCGTCTCTCCTGTTCTCCTGAAGTAAAAGGCATCCGCAGCAGGTCGCAGGCGGCCGTCATTTCAGTAGTGCAATCCGTCATTCTTGGGACCCTTCCCTCTCATTGCACATCACCTCCGCGCCCCAGACAGTCTTTGCTTTGACCTCGTCGGTAAACACGTACCTCCCTTTTCCGTGTCGGCATTTCACTTCCTGGAGAAGTAACCTTTGTTTCTCAAGGATGTGAACAAATGGAACATGAAGGTTTTCCTGACAGCACCAGCACCGAGCGGCTGGCTTTTTTTCGCTCGGTCTTGCAACTGTTTACCCCCTAGGATGACCAATGACATTTCCTTGTGGACATGACTTGTCTCCCACTAAGTAGTACCCGCGGAGGTCTGAGACAGCACAGCCCCTATTCTTTTCACTTGACCCTCAGGAGACACAGGCCTAGCTTTTATTCCGGTTAAGGCTGGCATCCGGGCTGCAAACATGAGCCGATAGCACCCTTAGATCCAGCCGCCGTGCCACTGACACGGGGAAGCAGCCTGCGTTCTTCTTCGTTCTCGCAGCCGCACCTCGAATATGGCTAACAGGGTTGACATCCAGCAAAGCCCAAATTGCCCTGAAGTGATGTGGTTGGTTTGGGACTTAGACAATGACTTGGAGACCTGAAAAAAAAGAAGCTAGGAGAATAACATCTGCTTTTCGGTGTGATATTTTCTCGCCAGTTTTGTTTAGAGAATTATAAATTGCGTTGTCAAGCGCCTGTTTACAAAAGCTTGGCCAATTTCAAAACGAAGCTGCCTTTGAGTCGTCCCTGTTTCATCTCACTGTTTGGAAAAGAAACCTGAATTGTTAAAATGTAAATACATCACGTTAAAAGCCAAAGGCAGTGAAAACCGAGTCAAAGCAAGGAATGTACCGTAATCGAACCATTCTCCTGGGAGGAAGAAGATACCTGGCAATCATTTTTACATCCGGCAGTTTTTGTTACTCAGTTAAGTGGAAAGAATTGGAAAGCACCATAATATCTGTTTTCTCTTGCATGTGACGCTACGGTTTATATCAACAAGTGGTGACAATGGAAATTAAAGTATGTGAGGGTGGCCATATGTTCCCTAAAACACAGATTGGTAATGAGATAGAGGTGAAGATGGAGGCGTAAGTGTAGGCGACGCTTCTCGAAGCATAGTCCGCACACCCACGGCAGCTGCAGCGCCTGGGAGCTGATGAGAAACGCAGACCGTGATGGGCATTAAGGAGGGCACGTGTTGTGATGAGCACTGGGTGTTAAACACAACTGAGGAATCACTGAACACCACCTCAGACACTAATGATGTGCTATAACAGTGGCTAACTGAACATAATAATAAAAAAAATTTTATTTCAAAAAAAAAAAAAAAAAGGAAAAGAAAGGCAGATCGTGTGCCGGGGCAGAGACGTGCTGGATCAGAAACTCTGGGGATGGGGGTGGGCGAGTCTGTGTTTGAACAAGCCGTGCCGGGGATTCTGGTGCATGTTCAAGTTTGAGAGCCACCGACCTATATAGATGGATGGGTGGGGATGGAGATACAGTTACAGGTACAGACGTGGGTACAGACATAGGAACAGGTGTAAATACAGACCCGAATACAAACATAGATACCGATAGACATGCAGATGCGTGGATGTACATTTAACTGTAGATACCTGGAATCGCCACCGCAGGATTTCTGCAGGGGAGCAAATTACTTCTTTGTACTAAGGATCTGGCTGGGGAAAGCCTGTTCTTTTTCTAGGGATTGGCGCTATGACTTACAAGATGAGAAAATGTGAACTCGTTGAACATTTCTCCATGCTGTTTATTTAGTGTGCGCCCTGTCGTGTCCGTCGCTGTGGCAGCTCCATCCCTGAGAGACTGGTTTGCTCTTGCCTCCTTTTTGCCCTCTTCGAGGTTGCTTTCTGTGATTGGATCGGCAAGGGAATGGTAACAGAATTTTGAAGCCAGTGGTATCCTATGCACCGGTCTACTTTTCAGATTTCTTTTGTGCTCGTGTTTGTCCCTCCAGTTTTTGGTTTTGAGCAGAGTCTAACTTATTTTCAGCCAGCCATTCATATGAAGCAGTATCTGCAGTGGGGGTGAATTAGAAACAACATAAAGAGGTGATAAAAGGGAACTTAAACATACATTACAGTAGATTTCAAAATAGTAATGATTTTTCTTTTTAGTAATGATTTTCCCATTTGGGAAGAAAAAATCTCAATATGCAAGAAAAATATTTGGGAGAATAGTCACGAAGACATAATCGATGATTCTTGGATTATAGATTATTTTAATATCTGTTTTGCTTATTTCTGTACTTCTGGTATTTTTGGTTAGAAGCTTGCATTGCCTTTATAATAGGTGAAGGTAATATTATAAATTCATACATATGTAATATTATAAATTCATATATATAATAAAAGGAAGAGATCACGATTTTATCTTCTTCCCCTCCCCACTGCACCATGAATTAAGTGTCAGCTCTATTTGTTCTTCAGTTTTCACATTAAAAAAATTACTGCTGGATGGTCCAATTAAATGACAACTCTGCCTGCGGAAATGACAGGAAGTCCACTCCAAGTAGATCATTGAGTCGTTAAAACCATGTAGAATTCCTGTTTAGGGAGAAGGGAATATTTTTTTAAAGATTTTTTTTTTATTTGACAGACAGAGATCACAAGTAGGCAGAGAGGCAGGCAGAGAGAGAGGGGGAAGAGGAAGCAGGCTCCCTGCTGAGCAGAGAGCCCCATGTGGGACCCTGGGATCATGACCCAAGCCAAAGGCAGAGGCTTTAACCCACTGAGCCACCCAGGCGCCCCGAGAAGGGAATATTTAAGTGTATGTGGCCATAAGAAAATGTCTCCCTTTGCTTTTTATGCAAGATGTATGGTGACTTGCCCTGCTCAGGAAGTGTTTTGAAGTGGCTAATGGCTCTTTTCCTGATACTCGGAGTCACGTGGCTTAATCCTCTTTTGAAAGCCTTCCTTTGAAGATAAACATAGGCATTGGTCTTTGCTTAATTCTCCTTCCCTAAAATCCCTTTCTGCTCTAAAATTCTACAGTTCCATAATGAGTGTGGATAAGCGGCAATTAACAAATGGGAAAATGAGCCATTTTATTTTTGTCCTGCACATAAAATTGAACCCATAGGGTCTTGCCCCAAGGTGGGACCTAGGTTATTTGGCCAAGCTGTAGGATGGCCCAGGATAAAGCTGTGTACTACGTATGAACTGTGATGGCGGACCCCAGATCCCTTTGATGCCCCTGGCTGATAGTAACAGCAAAATCCACTTAAATCAGCTTACATAATTGGGAATTACAGATAATCACAGGTATGGTGGGTTTCATGTAGACACTCTGGATCTTTTTCCTGCCATTTTCTTCACTTTCTGTTCCTCGAAGCATCTCTAAGCCAGTACAGAGAGAACCTGTGGCAGGCAGTCCAGATAAAGCTGACAATGTTTAGGCCAGTGGTTCCCAGCTTGGGGTCATCCCCACCACCACAACCACCAAGGGACACCCGGCAATGTCTGGAGCCATTTTTGTTTGACACAGCTGAAGAGCTGCTGCTGGCATCTAGAGGGGAGAGACCTGAGTTACTGCTAAACTCCTGCAGTGCCCCGGTCAGTCCCCCACAACTGAGAGTGACCCGATGCAGAATGTCCGTAGTGCTGTGGTTGAGAAACCCCGGCATACAAGAAGAAAATGTTCCCTCTTCCTGCGTCTCTTCCTTACATTTAAACAAACATTTTGCAGAAGACCCCAGCCACCTCCCCCTCAAATGCCTCTGGCTGTAAGGAAGGCTGATGGCTTTAGGTCTGGGTTCCAGAATCAGTCATGGGCAGGAGGGGACGGTATCCCCAAGATCAGCTCCCTCATCCCCAAAATATGTGGGAATGGCCACTCTACCCACTGTTTGTGTGAGCGACAAATGCACACCGGGGTTGGTCCTATTGCGTCATGAGCAAGAAAGTGTCATTCAGGGCTCATTAAGAATCGTGTGAGCTGCTAAGGAATTCTCCACAGCAATTTAAGTTCTCCCTGTGGGGTTTGGGGCACTTCTTCTGCACCTGTATTTTTTTTTCTGGGTCATCTGCATTAATACCTTTTTAAGAAGAAGATATGACTGGAAGTGACTCATTAACTAGCCAAAGATTGTTTCAAGAAGTTGTCTTCATCAAGGAGAAGTGACTGTTTTAGAGACAGTTTTGCAAAACCAGATTTTATTATTTTTATTTATTTTTTAAAAGTTTTAGTTTTGTAAGTAATCTCTACACCTAATGTGGGGCTCGAACTCACAGTTCCGAGATCAAGAGTCAGATGTGCTTCTGACCGAGCCAAGCAGGCACCCCAGCAATCTTATTATTAATTGAGGTGAGAGACGATGTTAGCTTGGACGAGGAGGAACAGTGGAAATGAGTAGAATAGGTCGGATTCAGGCATGCTTTGAAGATAGAGCCAGCAGGCTTTTACTAATGGGTTGGCCGTGAGGTACGATATGGAGTCAGAGGGAACGGGGAGTCAAGGTTTTGGCCTGAGTCGCTGGAAGGATGAACTTGCCATTGACTTAGCCGGGTAAGACCACAGAGGAACAGGTTGGGAGGAAGTTGAAGAACTCAGAGAATTCAGGGGGAAAAAAAACAGCCACTTTTGTCATTTGAGCAAGCCAGGAAGCTCTTCCTGCCTTCAGTTTTAGTTTTCTTACCACTCTCCACTTATAGCCTAAAACGTAGTGAAATTACAGGCTAAAGCACTTACCTTACTATTCTTTTTATCGGGCCAAATGGTTCATCCTTCCCCTCCAAGGTGAGAAATGTCTGTTTCTTCCTTTCCAGGTGGATATGCAGGCTATGAAAGACATTTACCAGAGATGACTTACCAAAAGAGGCTACTGATAATCTGCATTTATGGGCCCTTAGTGAGCTTAATACAGTTAATAGTGTATGTTTTTCCTTTAGGTGAAATGTTATCTTGGATTGCTCAGAATTAAACCACACATTTAAAGAGTGGACTCTCTATCTCTGTGGTATATTTTTCTAAAGCAATCCATGTAGTCTAGATAGAAGTAACAGCTCTCAAATTTTATTTGCATAACAATTTCCTGGAAAGTTTCTTAAAAATGCAAATTCCTGAGCCCCAGAAGGCCTACTGTGGTCAATTCAGGACTGGACTCCACTTGGCCTATGCCATCCGTTACACATCATTATCTGATTACAGGGCCCAAGAACCCCAAGCTTTCCAGGAGCCCACACAAATATCTGCAAGCAGAAAGGGAAATTATTGGCTCCCAAGGCAATTATGCAGATGCTTACCTATATATCTAAAAGCATAGCACGTATCAATTTCATCGTCAGTGAGTGTTTCGAAACAGTCTAGTCTCATGTGAAAGCAATTTATAATATACGCTTTTCTCTCTTAGCGAATGTTCCTGAAAGTGTACACTGATACTTACAAGTCACAGCCAAACCAGTCTTCTAGGAGTTATTCCTTGCCAAATCGTGTCAACATCAAAATTATAGACATTCTTTAGAAAACTAGGTGATAGGCCTCAAAAGTAGGTGTTTAGGGACGCCTGGGTGGCTCAGTTGGTTAAGCCACTGCCTTTGGCTCAGGTTGTGATCCCAGCGTCCTGGGATCGAGTCCCACATCGGGCTCCTTGCTCAGCGGGGAGCCTGCTTCTCTCTCTGCCTCTGCCTGCCACTCTGCCTGCTTGTGCTCTCTCTCTCTCTCTGACAAATACATCAATAAATAAAATCTTTTTTAAAAAGTAGGTGTTTAACACAGAGTCCGTGGGACTCTACCTTTGATTAAAAAAAACAAAAGACATCCTCAGGTGAATCTAATTCTGATCCTGCACTCACACTCAGAGAACCTAAGGTCTGGATGGGTGTTCAATATCACCAAAGCATGCTTGCCTGTAGCCAATCGTTTATTAGATTTTCGCAGCATCTACTATGTACAGGCATGATGCTAGATGCTGGAAATACAGTGGTAAACAATATTTGTCATTTTGCAACTTCCATGCCAGTGAGAGAGACAGTTAATAGACAAATGGACAAGCCTATGAAAGCAAATACAAGTTCAGATAAATGCTGAGAAGAAAACCAGCAGGGTGTTGACATCAAGTAGCCAGGCAACATTGACTGCAGACTGGGAAGGCAGGAGAGGGCTTTTCTGAGGGCATGGGATTACAGAATAAAGAAGGAGGAGCCAGCCCTGGAAGAGCAGGGAACAGCATGTGCAAGGATGTGCACATCCAGGTACCCTGGACCAAGCTTCCTTTGTCCTAGAGGGTCAGGGGAACGGGATGAAAGAGAGAGAGGCGGAGCGGGGGAGGAGGAAGTTGGCCCAGACCTTTCGGCACAGGGACTTCCTGTGCAGATGGATTTTACTCTAGGTGCAGTGCAATGAAGTGACAGTCTTTGCTTGCTTGTCCGTTATTCGATAAAGCTTGGGTGTGGCATGGTACTCTGTGTAGCGGCACTTGGCTCTGCAGTGTGAATTCTAGCTTTGCCTCTTGGAGGCAGAGTGACCTTGGACATGTTCAGACTCTCTTCGCTCAAGTCCTCACCTGCAGGGCGAAAGTAACCGCACCACCTGCCACTGAGGTAGTTAGGCATATGAATGAGTCCATGATAAGCACTATATACATCTCAGTAAGAAAGACAGGTGTGTCTCAGATCATTCTGGTTTCCGACAGGGACAATTAACTGGGCAAGGGCAAGAGCAGACACGTTTAGGTTGGTGAGGAGTCTGTTAAATTTGTTCGGGAGAAATGTGATGGAGGCTGGAGGTGGGGTGATGAGAGCAGAGTTGGAGAGAAGGGCTCAGATTCCTGATTAGTGTGGAGGGCAGAGTTGACAGAACCTGGGAATGGATTAAACATGGGACACGAGGTGAAGGCAAGAATAAAGAAAAGCTGTTCGGTTTCTGGCTTAACGAAGTGGGTGCATGAAGATCACGGTCATCAGTCATCATCAATATCAGCAGCAGCAACATTTATTGAGCGGGTGTGCCTGCCAGGCATAGAGATAAATGCTTTA
Source organism: Taxidea taxus jeffersonii (assembly GCA_003697995.1). Lineage (NCBI taxonomy): Eukaryota > Metazoa > Chordata > Mammalia > Carnivora > Mustelidae > Taxidea > Taxidea taxus. The sequence continues at coordinate 9,310 of RCUC01017319.1, forward strand.
TAAACACCTCTTAAGATGTGGGAGGCTTAGGTACAAAGACATTTGCCAGAAGGGAAAGTTAAGAGTTCAGCATTGGTTGAGTGAAGCTTGAGATGACCCTGAGATACCAGCTGGAAGGGTCAAGAAGGCAGTTGGATAGCCGACTCTATAAAACGCAGAGATGACTGGTTTGGAGATGATATTCACGAGTCATGAACTTTGCAACGGAATTCACCACAGTGTTCTTTTATATAATGATCTGGGCTGTCTCAATAACGTTTTATTTCTTTTGGCTGAAGCCTTTTTTGAGTTCAAGGCTTGCTTCTTAACAACCTTCATGTCAATGGACTTTTCAGTCCATTCTCTATAGTGTAACATAAAGTATCACATTAATGTTTCTGACTCTGAAACAGAACTCTACTGACTCAACTTGTCTAATCTGAAGTTCACGTTCCCTGTGAAACATGCCCGAATTAAAACTCAAAGACACCTTAGTTCAAGTTATGGTCTGAAGTCGACAGAATTATATTAGCTCATATGGGTATAGAAAATCACGTATTTACAGTCTTCCAATTGACATTTAAATTGACATTTGAATGGTTTTTCCAATCCCACACAGTTAGTGGCATAAGGTCTTGAGAAAGCATGAAACATTTGTTTATCAGCCTCATATTTCACTGGGCTTGCCAAACACAGTTCATTTTCCATAGAAATTCACAAACCTGAGCAGTGGCCAAATTGTCAGAGTCGCTGAATGTAAGCCAGTGAATAAAATTGTTAAACCCTTTGATTTCCCCCACTTTTTTCCCTTAAAAAGTAACATAGCGTGTGCCTCTGAGTTTTATTATTTGACATCTATTACCCACAGCACCCAAGCGTGTTTGAGAAAAAGCCTGTATGAACATTCTAGCATAGAGCAAATGCTCGCAGGGTCTTTTGGAAACATTCACTTGCAGCCTTGCTCACCCTCCAATGGGAAAGATTATTCCTTCGTAGTTGCACAGACATCCTTCTGAGGGCAGTGGTACCCACTTGTAAGAACAAATAATTTTAAGGACTTTTAAGGGTTGAAAAATTGTAAGGCAAATTCAGAAGAGGCAAAACTTACATGTTGGTGCAAAATGTGATACATCCTGGACACTGCATTGTAGTTAACTGGGGTCACTAGCAAACCTCTCTCTCTCTCTCTCTCTCTCTCTCTCTCTTTCATCAGAGATGGAGAGAGAGAAAGAGAGCAAGCAAGCACAAGCATGGGAAGCGGCAGGCAGGGGGAGAAGCAAGCTCCCCGCGGAGCAAGGAGCCTGATGCGGCACTCGATTCCAGGACCTTAGGATCATGACCTCAGCTGAAGGCAGCTGCTTAACCTGCTGAGCCACCCAGGTGTCCTGCAAACTTTTCTCTTAAGACTTTACTTCTGGGGCACCTGGGTGGCTCAGTCAGTTAAGTGTCTGCCTTCGGCTCAGGTCATGATCCCAGAGTCCCGGGGGTGAGTCCCACATCGAGGGACTCATCAAGCAGGGAGCCTGCTTCTCTCTCTCTCCTCTCTCTCTCTCTCTCATAAATAAATAAAAAACCTTTTAAAAGAGAGATCTTAGGGGCGCCTGGGTGGCTCAGTGGGTTAAAGCCTCTGCCTTCGGCTCGGGTCATGATCCCAGGGTACTGGGATCGAGCCCCACATGGGGCTCTCTGCTCAGCGGGGAGCCTGCTTCCTCCTCTCTCTCTCTGCCTGCTTCTCTGCCTACTTGTGATCTCCATCTGCCAAATAAATAAATAAAATCTTTAAAAAAAGAGAGAGAGAGAGATTTTAGTTCTAATAGCAGAATGCGCTGATTCAGGCAACATCTTGAGCATGGGGCAGGATGGGACTAGTTATCATGAAGAAAATCATATTTGTGGGAATTGGTCCATTGTGCTCCCCAAATAGTTTGTAAAAATAAAGGATATCTAAACGAATAATAATAATCATGAATACTAATAGTTATGAATGTAGTTCTCCTAGTGGATAATAAAATTATCTAAGAAGGCTGGATTTTTTAAAAACTCAGTCACCACTGTTGTATTCTCTTCATTGAATTGCTTCCTTCATTGGCATCACCTGCTAATTTCGTTTTTATCTATGATAGTTAAAATGCACAGTAGCCCCTAGAGGCAATATCCGTATTTTAAAATTGCTGGGGAAAAAATCCCTTCCCTTCAAAAAAGGTGAAGGGTAACAATTAACTTCTGAATTTCAGCTATGAGAAAGTCACTGAGCTGTGAGGCCCACAGTGCATAAGTCACATGGAATCTATTTGGGGAGGGCAGCACACGGGACAAGGGCAACGTGTTCAAAAGGACTGTTACAAATGGGGACCACAGGCATGTTGGAAAGGGAGTCACCACTTGGGAGTGGGGGTGTCTGTCGTACAGGAGCGGGGCTAAACCACGAAGCTGGAGCAAGACTCTTGTCATCAGTGGCCTAGAAATGAAGTTGAAGAGAAGGGTCCCAATGTGCTAGAGGCCAGGATTTGTTACTCCCTGCTTACTGGAAGCCCCCTCTCCCCAAGACCCGTGCCGAGCCCCACTGGTGAATGATCAGGTACAATCATGACCTCGGAAGAGCCCAGTGTCATTGGGGAAGGGTTGGGGCAACGGGATGAGAGCCAGCATTTCATTTTTAATGTAACGGTTTTGTTGAGATATAATTCACATGCCATATAATTCAGTCACTTAAAGTGTATACCTTAATAGTATATTCATAGAGTTGTACAGCCATCACCACTGTCAATTTTAGAACAGTTTCATCAGCCCAAAAAGAAACCCTGCACCCCCTAGTCATTACCGCCTGTGACCTTCCCATCCCCCAGAACCCTTGACAACCACTCGTCTTCTGCCACTCTACAGGTTTGCCTGTTCATAGAATCCTACAACATGTGGTCGTCAATGACTGCTTTCTTTCCCCTAGCGTACTGTTTTCAAGGATTGTCCATGTTGTAACATGTACCGGGACTTCGTTCCTTTTCACGGCTGCATAATATTCCATGGTGTGGATTCGCCACATTTCATTTAGCCATTCATCAGTTGATGGACATTTGGCTTACTTCCACCTGTTGGCTATCATGAATAATGCTGCTGTGAAAACGCTTGTGTCCAAGTTTCATGTGAACATCTATTGTCACTTCTCAGGGATATAGGTAGCTGTGGGATTGCTGGAGCATATGGTAACTCTGGTTATAATATTTTGAGAAACTGCCAAACTGTTTTCCAAAGCATTTTACATTCATCAGCAGGTAGGAGATTTCTAATTTCTCTACATCCTTGTCAACCTTTCTTTTACCCATCCTAGTGAGTGTGATGTGCTATCTCGTTGTGGTTTTGATTTGCATTTCCCTGGTGGCTGATGATGTCAAGAATCTTTTTTTTTTTTTTT
>RCUC01017321.1:0-20203 GCA_003697995.1 Taxidea taxus jeffersonii
TTTTTTTTTTTTTTTTTTAAGATTTTATTTATTTATGTCAGACAGAGAACAGGAGTGAGCACAGGCAGACAGAGTGGCAGGCAGAGGCAGAGGGAGAAGCAGGTTCCCCGCTGAGCAAGGAACCCGATGTGGGACTCGATCCCAGGACGCTGGGATCATGACCTGAGCCGAAGGCAGCCCCTTAACTGACTGAGCCACCCAGGCGGCCCGGCGGCCCATTTTTTATAATACTTGTAAATGAGTTAGCTCTGTAATCTTGAGCAGTTTGCTGGATGTTAGTTATCCCATCTGTAAGGAGAGACTAGTTCCTATCAGATTAAGTTCCTCAAAGATGAAATGAGATAGATGGTATTGATGGGTTAGCATAGCATCTGGTATGTAGTAAGCGCCTACTGAATGCCAGCTGCTGCTGATACTCACCATTCCTTCTAAAAAGTTAACACACTATTAGTTAATGTACCTTCTCTCCCACTTATTTATTTATTTATTAAGATTTTATTTATTTGACAGAGATCACAAGTAGGCAGAGAGGCAGGCAGAGAGAGAGGGGGGAAGCAGGCTCCCCGCTGAGCAGAGCCGGATGTGGGGTTTGATTCTAGGACCCTGGGATCATGACATGAGCCAAAGGCAGAGGCTTAACCCACTGAGTCACCCAGGTGCCCCTTTCCCCCTTTATTTAAAGAGTAATTGCTGTAATTTCCTCTCTTTTTACCTGGGACATCCTTTGCTGTGGTTTCAGATCCAAAAGCTTGGAAGCTGTATTACAGATCCAGGTAATCGAGAGACCTCAGGAAATACCGTGCACACAGTGTTTCACCGAGACAAGACCAAAGATGCACATCCTGAAAGCTGTTGCAGTTCTGAAAAGGGTGGGCAGCCACTGCCTTGGTTTGAGCATAGGAAAAACGTACCACAGTTTGCAGAATCTACAGAACCATCATTTGGTCCTGATTCCGGAAAAGGTGCCAAGAGCTTAGTTGAACTCCTTGTAAGTAAGGATATCTTAACAGTGAATAACTGCTCATGGGGTAGAAAAGGGGAGGGGGCAATATTTGAGAATTGGAAGTTGGGACTGGGTGGGGGAGCTTTTAAGAAATTTAAGGGCAGTCTTTCGGGTTTTTTTGGTGACTTCATTTCTGCTCTTCCCTTCATGAGTTATGCAACTGCTCTAGAGCACATTTCCTTGTCCTCTTTTGTCTCCAAGATAGGAGAGAATAGTTGGGAGAGGGGAATAGAGTTAGCATTATTATGTCCAGGAATCTGCCTCCTTGGAGAAGGTTATTGTAAGCAAACTGCTTTTCTGAGTGGCAGTTTATTATGGCCTGCCTTCCAGACCAGGAAGATGTGTAGAATCTGAACTAGAGCCCACTCTTCTAGGTTACTTCCTTTCGGTTTATATAGGATAAAGGCATAACTGAATTTGGAAAATCTTCTATACAGACTCCACATCTTGATACTTCAGATGAATTATGCCTGATTATGAGCAACCCAGTACATAGTGTGGAGCTTGGAAGAGGGGAAGAAAAGAGAAGGGTGGTGTATTTTCTGTATAGTAGTTCGGCTCCTAATGGAACCAAATAGAACAGTTTTTTTGTTTTTACATGGTGGTTAAATTTCATAAATTTTAAAAAGGTTATATTTTACTTAATTTGTAGAGATAAAAGTTACAACATAGGACCAGCTGGTTAAAAACCAGATCAGTCTGGTTATTTAAAATTTGGTAACTAGTTGTAACCATCTCTAGTCAGTCTTCTTTTTTTTTTTTTTAAAGGTGTTATTTATTTATTTGACAGAGATCAGAAGTAGGCAGAGAGGCAGGCAGAGAGGGGGAAGAAGGCTCCCTGCTGAACTAGAGCCCAATGCGGAGCTCGATCCCAGGACCTTGGGATCATAACCCGAGCTGAATGCAGAGGCTTTAACCCACTGAGCCACCCAGGTGCCCCTAGTCAGTCATTTTTTAAGGCAAAGACATGTCGGTAGTCTGTCAGGCTCATAGGTCTTCTAGGACAAATTATAGATCCACAATTTCAAACTGAGTTGAATTGGATTTTATTCTTACTTAGTACTTTCTAGGAGAGAATGACATGATGCTTGTTCTGTAAACAGTCCAATCAAAGACTTTATGTGACTAAATTGAAATTAAAAGGCTAGACTGCCTTAATTTTTAGCTGTCCTCCATCAGCATAGTATTTGGCATTCCTAAAATAAGTCATGATCTTAACTACTGCTTTAATTTGCAGGATGAGTCTGAATGTACTTCAGATGAGGAAATCTTTATCTCACAAGATGAAATACAGTCATTTATGGCTAATAACCAGTCTTTCTACAGCAATAGAGAACAGTACCGACAGCATCTGAAGGAGAAGTTTAATAAATACTGCCGCTTAAATGATCACAAGAGGCCCATTTGTAGTGGCTGGTTGACAACGGCTGGAGCAAATTAAATAAATAAAATAGCTCTGTCTTTCAATGAAACACTCAAGATGACTACTGCGCCTTCTCTTTCAAAAAACTCTTAATTTAGTGACTTATGGCAAAATTTTATCTTAAATCAATGTGATTCTTTCTTGTTTTGGGAGACGGTGGAGGTAACCTCATTAGTTTGTTCTTTCTTCAGGCTTGTGTCTTTAGTTGCGTGGCTGCACAGGCCTGCCATATGATTTAAGCCATCTCTCTTCATTAAATGTTTCTCTTCCTGTGAGACTTACTAAAGCAACTTAGTGGCAAAAAGTAATGTTGTACTTATACTTCTGTACAGAAATGACAATGAGCTGAATATATGGTTTTACAAAGTAGACATCCACTGGCGAAATGTTTGGATGTAATGTTAAAGCGCAATGTGCAAAATTTAAAATAAAGAATATTTATTAATACGCATAGTAAAAATTGGTGTACATGTTTCTACTTAATGTGTGGCAGTATTTTAATATTTGCCACTTTTGAACTTGGTACTTGGCCACTGTTTATATCAGATGAAGTGCTAATGAGGATAGAGATACAGATTGTTGAGGACAAAATTCTTCCCTTGACCAGAGTTGACAGCCAAGAAAAGCAGTTTTCAGTCTTTTGTTTTGAAAGGATAAATTTGCTGTGATATCTTTAAATACTGGCTATAGCTAGCATCTTTCTCATGACATTGTTAATTGCTGTTATTAAAAATACCCTGATAAAGCACCTTAAATTCAGAGATTCGTATTGAACTGGAAGAATGGAAACAGAACTTGGCAGAATTTCCACTAAGGGTTGCCTGAGAAGGAATTACTGTAGCATGTAGACCTGGGACTAGAAGGCTGCACCCAGAGCTAATGACATTGCAGTGTATAAGTGCATGCTCCTTATCTGGTTTCCAACAATAAAGTCACTGTGGCTTTACAGTTTACTGCTTCCATAAGCTGTCTGTGTGTATGAAGGAGAGAAATTCCCCCAGGACTAGCATTTGGCTGCCATTTAAAAAAAAATGGTTGAGTCAGTAGTTCAGTAAACACATGTGCTTAGAGCTTTGTGTCTGCATGTTGATAATACATCGTGGGCAGCAGGCAAAGAGTGGGACAGTCAGTACCTCTGTGCAGTGGAGTTGGAGTGAATTTTATGGGCTACCATTTAATCAGATTTCAGGTGGGCGACAGCAAAAACTTAGATTTAATTTTTATAGATGGTGGCATTTCTTTGATACACCCCTTGGTTGCCATTTCAAGTCTAAGTGTTGTATAGGGGTGGGGCAGAAGTAAAAAGAGTCTGACTTTTGTTCACTTTCATCGGGGAATCCAGAAAAAATGACTAAGGATCTCCCACAGCCTCAGGGTCCGAGCCCAAACCTCTCTTCGCCATCTTTGCAGCCTAGTTTTCTCTTGAGACTCCTGAAAGCAAGGGCTGGTTTTATTTTATCTTAATCTTTATCCTTGGGCTGAGCACATGAGTACTTGGTGAATGAATAAACCAGCCGCATTTACTGCTTATACCATTGCTTGCAGTAGAGGGATTCCTTAGGCAGAGGTGTTTTTTCTTTGGAAGGATTGCTATATTAAGAATGCAGAGGTAAGGAAGGTAGTTTCCAGAGCTTTGGTGGAACATCCTGAGTAGAGAGCAAAGTGAACACCCTTTGAGCACAACCAACAGCCCAAGAAAAAAAATGGGAGAATGAAGTGAAGGCAGATTAGGAGGAGCACATTCCCTGGCCTAGGACTGGACAGTTTAAAGTCCATGCTTTCACCCCTTTCTGTCTCGTATAGTCATCATTTATAAAATGAATACTAACAAGTATCTCATAGGGCTGCTGTGTATATTTGTTAATATATTTAAAGTGTTTGTAAATGCCCATTACACAGCGGTCAATAAATACTAGCTATTGCCTTAAGCAGTGGTGTACATAGTGATACATTTGTTTCATTGGGAGTCGGAGCGCCTAGGACAGTTGGGAGACAGTAGGCCAGTGAACGTGTACTTGGGAATATTTCCACTACTTTGCGTTCTCATTCTGGTAACGCCGAGGGATCAGGTAGGGTTGAGAGTCTCTGAAGGTACCTGGGCTGTGATAGCGTAGACACTCAGCCTTTTCTGGGCTGAACCCTTCCCATCAGCCACCGGGGGCGTTGGAGTCACCCTAAGTGTGCGGGCTCGGGCCTGGAGCAAGACCCCGCTAAAACCTCGGTTTCCTTACCCCTATGGGAAGCAAGACCTCAAACTCCCGGGATTCTCCCGCGTCGGCGGGCGCAGCGGGAGGCGTAGTTTCCCACTTCACTCCAGACTGGGGGCGGGGTCGGAAGGGGCGGGCACGGGGGCGGGGTAGCCATGCCGCGGACTTCGCGGGCTGGAAGTGGCGGGTCGCGGGAGAGCGGAGGGTGGAGCCCCAGTCCGGCCCAGCGGAATGGACCCGGCTTCGGGCGCGGCTCGGAGCTGGGCAGATCAGCGGCTGTAGCGGCCGCGGCGGTGGTCGAAGAGCCGCCGAGCAGCTGCGACCCGGGGCGGAGCTCCGCGATCCAAATGTCCGGCTCGAGGAGCGAGGTGGGCGGGCGGCTCGGGGCCACCGCCAGGGCTGGCATGGAGCGGTGGCGGGACCGGCTGGCATTGGTGACGGGAGCTTCGGGGGGCATCGGCGCGGCTGTGGCCCGGGCCCTGGTCCAGCAGGGACTGAAGGTAGTGGGTTGTGCCCGCACCGTGGGCAACATCGAGGTAAGTCCCCGCCGGGGAGAGGGTCGTTCTGGGAGGCGTCGTTTCCCTCGCGGTAGGGTCTGGGCGGGGGTCGGGGGAGAGGCGGAGTGACCTGAGCCAGGCTGCGACCCTGTCTTTCCTTGCCCTCTACCTCAAGGCCATTTGCAACGGGATCAGAATGGGAGGGAGGGATACCTACTAGGGCAGGCCTCTCCCTTCCCATTTAGAAAGTCCCGTCTTTTAAGGAGCCCCTACCTACTCCTGACAGCCTCTACTCCAGTGTATCAAATCTCTGAATACTTGGCGTCTTTCTCCCTGCTTATCTGCCTGCCCCCACAGGCTGAGGAGAGGGGAAGCCAGGGAGAAGGAAAGAAAGCTCTCTGGCCCCAGGGGCTAAATTGGCTACTGGTTGTTTCCTCTAGTCCCCAGACCTGACCCACAACGAGCAAAGTGGCTGGCCAGTTTACCCTGGCCAGGTGAACAGGGGCTAGAGGTTTTGATCATGATAATTTTTTACCCAGGACTGAGAGTGGGGTTGGGGTGGGAATGGAGCTTCTCGGAAGAGACTTGCCCTCTCCTCACCCCCAAATTTGAGGGTTAACCCTTACCCAGGGGGATATTTACAGATAGACCTTTCTCCAATTTCACTGTCCTAGGTGGGACTGAGTAGGTGAAATAGGGCAGGGAATATGTGAGCCCTGAGGGGACAAAGCAGTGTGGAACTGGAACCCCTGGTTTTTCTCTTAACCTGGGGTTGGGAGCCCCAAGATGTGAGCGACAAGAGCTCAGAGAAAAATGAAATCAAGTTGGCCATGTTGTAACCAGAAGGAAGAAGATGAGAAATTTCCATTATAGGTCATCTTTGGATTTGCTCCTGGCAGGACTCACTCTCCGGGTTTGGGCCAGTGCTTAGCTGAAGGTGTGGGAGTGAGCACTACCTTCACTATTGCTCAGAGTCCCTGCAGAAGGAGGCCTTGGGTGGGGACAGAGGGAGAAGGTATACTGGAAGGAGGACTGTCCCCTCCCCTGCTGCTGACCAAAGGTACACTTTATAGCTAGCTGCCTAGATAGTCCCAAGGTCACCCAGCCATACCACTGCCCTACTCTACCCCTCCCTTTCTCTTAATATGAGGATCTCAGGGTCCAGCCCCTGCCTTGGAGCCTAGATGAGCAGCCCAAGACTTAGACCAATGGATTCCTTAATTCTTTTTTTTTTTTTTTAAGATTTTATTTATTTATTTGACAGACAGAGATCACAAGTAGGCAGAGAGGCAGGCAGAGAGAGAGGAGGAAGCAGGTTCCCCGCTGAGCAGAGAGCCCGATGTGGGGCTCGATCCCAGGACCCTGGGATCATGCCCTGAGCCGAAGGCAGAGGCTTTAACCCACTGAGCCACCCAGGCGCCCCGGATTCCTTAATTCTAAAGCCACTGCTACCTTCTCTCCCTACTCCCCCACTCCAAACTAGCCAGGAAGGGGGGTCCCTAAGCTCCAAGAGGATCCCACGCTGCTCACCAGCCCCAGGATGACTCCTTTAATGAGGGAGAAATGCCTGTGCTGTGAGGAGACAGACATGGTTTTGGGTCATTTCTGAGGATAAATGAGGGCAGGTGGGACAATGAGGCAGTGATAGGGAGCACTATGTCCCCAGGCCCTCCAATCTGGCTTTCCTTTGGGGATTTGTGTCTGGAGATGGGAGGGAGAAGTTGTATGCCAGGGGAAGGGAGAATCCCAGGCTTCCTTAGTTTGCTTTTATCGATGGATACTAAAACAGAGTTTGAGTTCTGGCCTCCGACAGAGAGAAGCCCTGTCTCCTGAGGTGGCTGTGAGTAGGTGAAAGGGGGTCAAGGGAGCCTTCTAGCCCCAGAGGACCATACCTTTTTTTTTTTTTTAAAGATTTTATTTATTTATTTTACAGAGATCACAAGTAGGCAGAGAGGCAGGCAGAGAGAGAGGAAGAGAGGCAGGCTTCCCCGCTGAGCAGGGAGCCTGATGCGGGGCTCAATCCCAGGACCCTGAGACCATGACCTGAGCTGAAGGCAGACACTTAATCCACTGAGCCACCCAGGCGCCCCAGGACCATACCTTTTGAACTCTAGCAAAGTTAAAGCAGAAAAGAATCTCTAGGTCACCTGATCCAGCCCTTTATTCCTATCTTTTTCGGGAGGAAGGGGTTTGAGGCCAGGGCAGCTGGCCCAGCTGGCCTTCCTCTACAGCACCTCCTACCCCCAACTCCCTCCCTCCCACACAGGTACGGTCACCTTCATGAGGCTCAGGCGCCCAGTCACTGGCCTCCAAGGTCACATAGCTTTGTTTCTTCCTGCTTCTGAATGACCCCATCCCTCACAGCCACCTCCTAGTGGCTCTGCTTCCTCAGGTCTTTCTGTCTCTGGGCTCCTCAGTGTGCTGAGGTCCCTGTTGATACACTGGGGCTGCCCAAGGTAACCCAAGGTAACCTGCCACCTGACTTGCCTCATCATATCCCCAGAAATTTTAGGGTAGAGGATGGTACCATGTGGGACAGAGGAAAAGATCTGTCTCAACTTCCTCACCTTTCCTAGAGGTAGGGCTAGGGGAGGCTAGCAGTTGGGCCCAACTTGAAAGCCAGCAGGCTGCACTCTGTGGACAGAGAGGGACAGCCCAGATCTAGGCCTTCTGGGAGCAACTAGAGGAGGGAATGGAGAGGAAAGAATCCCGCAGTAATTGGCTCAATGACTCTTGGCACTGGTGGAAGCAGCATGGGGTGGGGTGTGGGGTGCAGCTCACCTAGGAGCACAGAAGGAGTTTCCGTTGGAGGAGAGGCAGAAGAAAGAGAGGCCACACTGTGCCTAGGACCCCTTCTCGGAACTGAAGACTCGGTTTATCAGGAGATTGCTCCATTGACAACCTCACCTCTCCTGGGCACCCCTCCCTCCGGGGACTTTGACCAAAGAGGACAGTCCCAGTGTGTGTGTGGCTGGAAGGTGGCTGCCAGAGGATGGAGCTGTCTGAGTGGTGACAGCAGAGGAAGGTTATCTTGGGCGGGAAGATGTCGGAGTGAGCAGCTCACCCCAGTTAGCCCCCTGTTGGGTTTCATAGGAGCTGGCTGCTGAATGTAAGAGTGCAGGCTATCCCGGGACTTTGATCCCCCACAGATGTGACCTGTCCAGAGAGGAGGACATCCTCTCCATGTTCTCGGCCGTCCGCTCTCAGCACAGTGGTGTGGACATCTGCATCAACAATGCTGGCTTGGCCCGGCCCGACACCCTGCTCTCAGGCAGTACCAGTGGCTGGAAGGACATGTTCAATGTAAGAGCTGCAGGAGGGGCTGGGGGGAGGGCGGGGAGCCGGGGCTCTGTGAACCAGAGGGCTGCTGGGGTGGGGTATCTAGTGAGAGGGAGCTTCAGGTTCCTATCTGGGGCACCTTGACTTCCCCACCTTGCTTCTTTCCCTACCAAAGGCATAGGGAGTGGAGGAGTGGCCATATCTTTTCAGTTCTTTTTCCCTTTGAGCCTCTTAAAGGAGCAGTTTTTAAAGTCCAGGCTGATTTCCTCCTACTGGAAGAAAGGCTTAGGGAAGAGGACTGTTTATTGGATGCCCCGGCATGTCAGTACCATGCCGAGTGCTTGGGAACGTAGTCTTACAGGAAGCAAAGGAGCCGAGGTTCTCGCCCATCCCTGCCAGTCACCGTATGGCTTCGGGCCTCTATGAGCTTCAGTCCTGTCGCGTTTAATTGGGGTGAACACACCTATACCATCAATATCTAGGGCCGCTAAGTCCAGTGTCCCCTGGAGCCGGGTAAATATGTAAATGAGTGAGGTGGGTCAGGTGGAGTCTGCAGTAAATGGGGGAGCACATGGCCAAGTACAAGGGTGGCTGATGATGTCCAGCATCGCTGCAGTAGTGCGGTGTGGGGCCAGTGGGACTAGATCCGAGGCTTTTTATAGGACATCCTACCCCTCCCATTTTCCAAAACCTCAGCTCCCCAAGGTGGGAGGATTTTTTTCTTAATAAAGATTTTTTTTATTTATTTGACAGACAGAGATCACAAGTAGGCAGAGAGGCAGGCAGAGAGAGAGGAGGAAGAAGGGAAGAAGGCTCCCCACTGAGCCCAATGCAGGGCTCAATCGCAGGACCCTGGGATAATGACCTGAGCCAAAGGCAGAGGCTTTAACCCACTGAGCCACCCAGGCGCCTCTAAAGATTTTTTATTTATTCATTTGAGAGAGACTGAGCGAGCAAGAGCATGAGCAGAGGGGGAGAACAGGGGGAGAGGGAGAAGCCGGCTCCCCACTGAGCAGAGAGCCCGATGTGGGGCTTGATCCCAGGACCCCAAGATCATGACCCAAGCTGAAGGCAGACGTCTAACCGACTGAGCCACCCAGGTGCCCTAGGGCAAGGATTTCTGTCTGGTTTATTCTCTGTTATGTAGCCTCAGCCCATAATAGATATTCAGTAGATATTCAATAAATATTTTTTGAATGAATGAAACCTTCCAGCATATGTTGGGAGGGAATTAAAAATGTTTTAAAATTTTGTATGGACCAAACATAGCTTTCATGAAAAACATGGGTTTTCAACCTGTAGACAATATTAAGGGGCAATATTAGGTATAAAAGTATTCTGAGAAGTTGAAAGCAGTGTGTGCATGGGGACACATCTTTTCCCACAATTGGTTTAGCACCTGAAAGGTGCATGGACCTGGAAATGAACAATGAAAATTGGAACAATGAGCTGTGAAAATGAGGCCTTCTGGGAGAAGCCTCAGAGAGCCTTCTGGGAGATCTGAGTTGTGGTCCTCACCTGTAGGAAGTAGGTCTCTAAACCTGGACCTCAACTTCCACATCTGTAAAATGAGGGACTTACATCAAAACCTTAAGACCCTTTCAGCTTCAACATTATATGAGCCTGTTAGGATTGTCTTCCGAGACATCTCTACCCCCACCCCACCAGGCTTCAGAGAATCTCTACCCCCAGTCCCAGAGGACATGTTTCTCCCACTCCGTATGTCCTCATGGTTGAGTTCTCTGCAGAAACACATATTACTCAGAGGACAAGAAACAGGGCTGAAAGCCTCTCATGAAGCAGGTTCATGCTGGGAGTGATCTATCCCAATGCCCAGCTCTGACACCTGATAAACAGAAACTTACCTGATGTCCTAGCTGGTCTTGTTCCTTCTCAGGAGGAGAGACATGAGGACTGCTGAAAGCTTGTCCTCATGGGGGTAGAGGGGACACTTGGTGGGAGCTTCAGGCCTTTGTTTCATGAAGGGTAGGGATTTAGGGTCACCTCTGGCAGAAGCCATGGAAGACAGAAAGCCCCCATGTGCTTGGGGGGTCCTCTGTGTCCTGTGACCAAGGACTCCACCCCCTAAAAAACCTCTGTGCCGAGTTCTGAGATGGAACAGAGGGTAAAGGAAGGTGCAAAAGGAAGGAAGGTCAGGACTTCTCTTGCTGGAGTCGCAGGGGAGGGGACAGGAAGGGAGCAGAGGGTCCTCGGTAGGTCAGGGAGAGGCTAGGGTCTGTGCCTGAGGATAGAGATTTTTGTAGCCATCTTAGGAAGGATTGTAGGCTTTATAAAGAGAACAGGGCCAGGGACATGGACCCAGAGAAGAGTAGGGCATTTGGGGAGGAAAAGGAGCTGGTTCTCTAAGCCAGATGTTCTATTGTTTGCCGAGGAGACAGCCAAGACAGGGAGGTTTCCGGGGTTTGGGGGTTTTCATACATGGGTTTGGGGGTTTTCTATTCCTGTTTACAGAAACTGGAAGGAGAGAGGGTCACCCCGGGAGAGGAGCTGCACTGCAGTCAGCTGGGGCTGGTGGCTTTAGGGGGAGTCGAGGTACCCTGGGGCCATTGGTGGTCTCTGATAGGCCCTGGACACTGTTCTGGAATGCCATTCCCCTGGGCGGGAGGTGCTCTGTGGCTCTATTACCTGCTCAGATGGGCCCGAGCTGGAGACGCCCCATTGCCCTCCCTGGCCTGCAGGTGAATGTGCTGGGCCTCAGCATCTGCGCCCGGGAGGCCTACCAATCCATGAAGGAGTGCAAGGTGGATGACGGGCATATCATTAACATCAACAGGTGAGGCAGGTGGCCAAGGGCTAATGCTCAGATCACCACTCAGCCACTGAGCCGGCTGATCTGTTGCAGCTCATCTGACCTCTTTGGAGGTCAGTTTCATTGGTGGTAAAGTAGGGACTGAATACCTGGTTGACAGCCAAATGGCACAGCCAAATGGGACAGAATAGGGTATATCGAGGGCCGGCCCCTAGCTGGCCTTCCAGGGAGCGCAGGGCTGGCAGGAGCGGCTGGCATCCCAGAAGCTACCATAGCGGGCCCCCAGGATGGCCTCCAGTGGGTGCCCGGGGCAGGCTTCCATTCGGCATCCCAGTGGCGGGGCAGGGGGCTCAGCTGCTGTCAGTGGCTTCACTCTCTTTCCCTTTCCTTCCCTCCACCCAGCATGTATGGTCACCAAGTGTCACCCCACTCCGTGATCCATTTCTATAGTGCTACCAAGTACGCCGTCACCGCACTGACAGAGGGACTGAGGCAAGAGCTTCGGGAGGCCCAGACCCACATCCGAGCCACGGTGAGGGCACGGCCCAGCCCTGCTGGGGATAGGGTGGGTGCAGGCCCTCCCCAACCCACACGCATGCTGTTCGGGGTGTGCTGCTTGGACCCTGAGGGGCACGGTGCTGTGCCGCTGCTTGCATGACCCTGCCCAGTCCTTGCCTGTGAGACCTTCCTCTCCTGAGGAAGGGAGACTGAGGGAGGAGAGCAAGGGGTGTGGGAAAGCATGGCTGGCAACCCCGACTCTGAGCTCTGTCCTCGAAGGCCACAGGACCCTGGGCGGCTCACTCAGCCCCTCCAGGCCTCAGCCTTCTCACTCGTAAAATGGAGACAATGACCTCTACCTGGCTATGATGTTTTAAGGGACACTGTCGTAAAACCCTTACCTGATATGGGCTCTGTGGGTGGCAGGTGTCACTGTGATCATCGCAGCTTGGGGAGGACAAGGTGGCTGCTGGACATCAGGTAGCCATCATGGGAAGGAGGGGCGCCGGCTGTCTCCATCCTGCCCTCCCCAAGGCCTGGCTTCTGACTGGATGGAGGTGGGATTCGGCTCGGCCCCTGAGCAGGTCCTTTCTGTTGGTACAGTGCATCTCTCCAGAAGTGGTGGAGATACAGTTCGCCTTCAAACTCCACGACAAGGACCCTGAGAAGGCAGCTGCCGCCTACGAACGCATAAAGGTGGGCCCTCCATCTGGGATGGATGAGCCACTCACTCCCTCCATAAAGGCAGAGGGAACCCTGGCCTTCAGAGCACACCCTTCTAGTCAGCCTGTCGTCCCTCCCAGAGGGCTGGGGTGGGGGTGAACATGCTGGAGAGGATGTCAGGGGTGGGAGGTCCATTCTACTCTTGCCTCACCCCTTTGCTCCGGTGCTTCCCAGTGTCTCAAGCCTGAGGATGTGGCTGAGGCTGTCCTCTACGTCCTTAGCACCCCTCCACATGTCCAGGTGAGTCTGGTCTTGACTGCCTCCACCCTGGAAGAGCCCAGCCATCTCAGAGGAGGACAGCAGGGAGGCCTTAGGGGGTGGGGAGAATGTCCCGGCTGCCTCAAGCCTTGTGCCTTCCAACAGATTGGAGACATCCAGATGAGGCCCACGGAGCAGGTGATCTAGTTTCCTGCGGGGCACTCTGCCTTCCCTCCCCGCCCCTCACAGCTTGGCTCCTGCCTCTGGATTTTAGGTGTTGATTTCTGGACTCCTGGATTCCTTTTCCTCTCCCCACCCCACCAGGGTCTAGAAAATTCGAAGTTTTTATATCTTACCAAATTGTTCCCATCACAAATATGAACAGTGAGCTGCGGAGAGGAGGTGGTGTCCCTGATTATTTTACCTGTTAACTCATTCTCGGTCCCCTTCTTAGGCTCCTTGGCCTTTGTTTGCTCTCTTTGGTCTCTTCCTTTTGATCTGGGGAAGGGACTATGGCCAAAAGCGGGGCTTCCTCCTGTCCCTCAGCAGGGAGGTGGCAGAGAGAAGCCCTCACCTTCTATCTGAATGGCTATCCAAAGCTCCAGGCTTCTTCCTCTCCCGGCCCTCCTGCCCCTATGGCCCCCTTCACTTCCCCCATCGCAGTTCTCCAGCCCAGTCTTGGCTTCTTGGCTCCCACGGGGGTGATCACTCCACACTGACTATGGCAGCTGAATACCAGGGCCTGCTTCCCAAGTGGTTTCACTGTGAGAATTAAAAAAGAAAAATTGCAACAACCTACCTTGGCTTCGGGAGTGTCTTTCAGTTCTTTCTCCTTGTCTGATCGGGGGCAGTTGTGCCTCAGAATTTCTTCCAGGTGAGTGGGAAGGTGGTTGGATTTGAGGCATCACTCCCGGAATGTACCTTAGGTAGCAGACGTGGGTTTGGGTTAGGTCTTGAAAATGGGTAGGAGTTTGCCAGCCAGGAAAGGGGACAACAGTGGAGACCAGGGTGGGAGTCTGAGCAGGCAGTGTTGTGGGAACCGCACAGAACAAACATAGTGCGGGGCGCGGGGTGGGGTGGGGTGGGGGGGCGCGGGGCTGGAAAGGAAGCTCCTGCCAGGATCAGCCGGTGAGCTGAGCAAGGAGACTGGCCATGACCCGTGGGCTGTGGGCCAAGGGCATCAGTTGGCTTATCAGCAGGCGTGGGACAGGCACAGGGCTGTCACTTAGAGAATCAGCCGCCACGGGATAGGAAGCTACTGCTGGGGTCCCGCTGACGGATGCTGAGGGTTTGACAGGGCAGTGAAGAGGCTGGGATGCAGAAGTTTCTAAGGAAAATCACCAGCACCCGGGTGGTTGGCTGGATGTGGGGAGGGAGTCACCCCCAGTGACCTCGTTGAACACCTGGCCTTTGCTGGTGCCCGGGTGAGTGTGGCCCTCCAGCCTCAGGGGCCTCTTGGGACGTGGAAGGGCGGGGAATGAAGTGGCCCGTAGAGGTGGCTCGGCGGGCAGCGGGTACAGGGAGGGCCGCTGCTCATCCAGCCCTATGGGAGGCGCTGTGGGCACGGCCTGGCGGCCGGGCTTGCGCAGTGCGTCTGGGGCAGGGGGCGGGCCGCCTGAACCCGGAAGTGCGGTAGCCCACGTGGGAGGCGGGGAGGGACCGTAGTGGTTCCGCTACCTGGTTCTGGGTAGTTTTTTCGAGTGAGTCCAGACCATTGGTCCCCTTTACCCGTGTTGGGGACCCGTGAGCGGGCACCGGCGGGAGTGAGCGCTCCTGATGACAATGCAGGGGCAATGGCCATGGCACTGCTCTGGGCCGTCGGGGTCTCGAGTTGGGGTTGCTCGGGTCGCCACCTCGCGCGTCGTTTCTCCCGAGCGGCGGGGCGTGAGGAGCGGCCAGGCGGGGAGGAGCTGAGTCGTCTGCTGCTGGATGACCTGGCGCCGACCCCGCGCTCTGAGCGGGGACTGGAACTTCTGTTTGGCCTGTCCCCTTGTCTCCTGGCCCTGCGGGCCGCCCGTCGCCGCGTGGCCAGGCTCCTGCTCCAGGCCGGCAGGTCCGGGTTGCAGGGAGAGCGGGCCGAGCTGCTCCGGGTGGCTGAGGCGCGGGACATCCCCGTTCTGCGGCTCAGACGGCGGAAGCTGGACGCCCTGTGCAGCTCTCAGGTCCACCAGGGCGTCTGCATGGAGGTGAGCCCGCTGAAGCCTCGGCCTTGGACGGAGGTCGGGGAGGCGAAGCCAGGCGACGACCCCCAGCAGCTGTGGCTCGTCCTCGAAAGGCTCCAGGATCCCCGCAATCTTGGGTCCGTGCTGCGTTCTGCTCACTTCCTCGGAGTGGATAAAGTCATCACCACCGGGAGAAACAGGCACGGTCCTCCCTTAGTCCCCATGTGCCCCAGTTTGGGGCGCAGTTTCTAAGCTCCTTGATCCCTCAGCCAGGCCTCCCCATCGCCAGAATTCTCACCCTTAACCCTTGGGGGGCCAAGGGAGGGCAGGGCACCGGGGTTGAGATTTCTCAGCTTAAAGCGGGTGGTGGGGAAATTTACAGCTGCCCGCTCACCCCGGTAGTCAGCAAAGCCAGCGCCGGGGCTATGGAGGTGATGGACGTGTTCACCACTGATGACCTGGCCGGTTTGCTACAGGTAATGGCGGGAAGGGGGGCGGTGGGTAAAAGAACAGAAATGAGCCAAGCTCAGTCTCTCCAAGGGCACTCATCCAGCCCCTGATGGAGGAAGGGGAGGATGTTGGCATCGTTTCCTACGTCCTTTCAGATCCCTTTGGGAAGGGAGGGATCCTGGAATTTTCGAAACCATAAATAGAGCAGAATCTTAAGTTAGAGAGTTCCTAGCTTCATTCCCTTTACCTCACTCCTTCCCCAGGCTTACCGCTTTGGCCCGGAGGCTAGTGTACCTCAGAGCCTCACTTCCTTCTCAATAGGTTGTCAGGAAATGTTTTTTGATCAGCTGTGGGTAGCTGCTGGCCTGGAGTCCTGCAGTAGGGGCCCAGCTTGAAAGGCTCTTTGAACAAGGACACACTAATCTATGCCTTTTCCCTCCTCCTGCCCTCACAAAAAAACCAAAACCCCAAACAAACCACCACCACCACCAACAACAACAACAACAAGAAACAACTGATATCCAGGAAGGGGTAAACCTAAAAAACCCCACTCCTGGTCCAGGTTTCAGTCTTCAGCTGTGCTTCTCTTGTTGGACACAAGGGGGCAGTCTTGGCTTGCATTTGGCTGCTTCCCTGACCAGCCAACACCCTCAAGGCTTTCCGGCCCAGTCCTTGGATCTGTTTCCTTCTGTGTTCATTTCTTAGTTTCATCCAGTCTCAAGGCTTTAAATTCCATCTATACTTAGATGCCTCCCAAGTGTATATCCTAGCCTAGACCTTACTCGTGAGCCCCAGATTCAACAGCTGTTTTTGTTATCAGGGGGGTCATTTCAAACTCCCCACTTCAAACTCCGCATTTCCTTCTCTAGGCTTGCCCAGCCCAGGCAAGGGCGACTGCATCCCTTTGTTTAGGCCTGGAGCCGTGGTGGCCTCGATTCTTCTTCCTGCTCTCCCACCCCGTGGCCCACCTATCCGCAGATTCTTTTGGTTTTACCTTGAAGTTATTTTTGTATTCCTACCAAGCCTCCCCATTGCTTCGGCTCCCACTCCCGCCTCTCTTGTCTGTATTAGTGCGGAAACGACCTCACCAGGCTCCTTCTGCTGTTGGTTCTCAACATAGCCGGCAGAGTGATTCTGTTGGAACATGTCAGACCATCTTACCTCTGCTCAAAACCTTTCAAAGCCTTTACAGCTCTCCCAGAGTAAGAGCCAAAGTCCTTCTAGTGGCCTTTGTGGTCCTGCCCTAGGTGCCCCTTTGTTTCCCTCTCCAGTCCCAGCTGCTCCCTCCCTGCAGGCCACCTACCTTGCTGGTGTGCTGTTCCTCACACATGTCCCATAAGCACCAGCCTCTCAGCCTTTGCATTTACTCATCTCTGACTATTTTTACGGTTTTATTTATTTATTTGACAGAGAGATCACAGGTAGGCAGAGTGGGGGTGGGGAGCAGGCTCCCCATTGAGCAGAGAGCCCGATGCAGGGCTCGATCCCAGGACCCTGAGACCATGACCTGAGCCCAAGGCAGAGGCTTAACCCACTGAGCCACCCAGGCGCCCCTGCTGTCCAGTGTCACCTCAGTGAGGCCCACCCTAATCACCTTTCTGCTGGGTGGCTGGGATTTTGGCCTGTTTCGTTCCCTGTCCTGTCCCCAGAGCCTAGAACAGAGCCTGACCATTCTAAGGACTTAGTAACTGTTGACTGAATTGAGGGATCAGTGACTATATGGGCAAGTCCAGCCTCTCACCTGGGGCTCCGATGAAGGTTTGGTGAGCTGGAACTTGATTATTTTTCTCTTTGTCAGGCCAAATCCCAGCAGGGCTGGCTTGTGGCTGGCACAGTGGGCTGCCCAGGGCCTGAGATTTCCCCGTCCTCTGATATCCCCATCACTAGCTGCTTGGAGTTCCTCTGGGACCGGCCTACTCTCCTAGTGCTGGGTAAGTAGATGGCCCCGCTTTTCGTTGTTCAGATATGCATGTCCCAAGCACCTGTGTGTCCAGCTGGGGCCTCCTTAACCCTGTGTCTCTATGCCCTGCAGGGAACGAGGGCTCTGGCCTCTCCCTGGCAGTTCAAGCCTCCTGCCAGCTTCTCCTTACCATCCTGCCGGGCCGCCAGCTGCCTCCTGGACTTGAGTCCTTGAATGTCTCCGTGGCTGCAGGTGAGTCTCCTGTGGCTCAGCTTCCTGCCCTCTGATCCCCCATGCACAGCTCCTTCACCCTAAACAAGTTTCTCTTTCTCTGTCTCAGTCCCTTTCTGTGCCAGAGGGGGAAAGTGCATCCTTTCGAGGATAAAACAAGGGACGCTAGCCAGTGGTCCTTCCTTCTCTCCATTCTCTCCCTTCCCCTTGGCCTTTGTCTCTCGGTGCAGGAATTCTTCTTCACTCCATTTGCAGCCAGAGGAAGGGTTCCCCTGGGGAAGGGAAGAGAAAGCACCTTCTCCAAGACCCCCAAGAACCCTCTACCACATCAGAAGGGCCTGGACTGGCACAGCGCCCAGGACTGTCCTCAGGATCGGAACAAGAGAGGCAGAATGGGAGCTGACTTGGACTGAGTTGTGTGTGCTGGAGGACACGCACACCCTCACGCTCAAATGTGCTGGAGTCTCTTACCCGGGCGTGCACCCAGGCCCGTTTACTAACCACTGTCTTGGGGGGCAGGGAGCTCTGCGGAAGAGACCAGAGGAAGGTTGTTTCCTATTTTGATTTTGGCCTTGTGGTTGGAGGTGGTGGCTTGTTCATCTCTAGGATGTCCTGGGCCCTCATCAGAAGGAAATCGGGCAGCCCAGTCCAGGTGCCCTGTTCCTCTTGAACCAGTGTGAGAATGTAGAGAGAGGCCCAGGTTCCTCTTGTGGATGAAACAGGTACAAATCCAGGCTCAAACGCTGCCCCATTGGGGGCCTTGAGCACATGGCTTCATCCTTCCGCGCCTGCCTTGCAGGGGTCTTTGTGAGGATCAAATAAAATTATCTGGGCCGCTGTGTCCTATTCCTCCACTAGGTGGCAGCCTCGCTCTTCGATCCGAAGTCTCCGCAGGCAGCTTTTGTGACTACCTGGGGAGAAGCTTGGCTATGGCCCCCAGAGAAGCAAGGGAAAGATTAGCAAACGCCTCTCTCCTCCTTGGCCCTCCAGAACCCATCGGTGCCCCTCTGAGAAAGGAAACGATGAATCCTAGAACCTGGCCTTTGGTCCTGTGAGGTAGTGAGCACAGGGTTGCTGTCGATTGTACAGGCAGGTTTGGTCCTCCTCCCACAGGGTCCCGTAAGTGGAGCAGAAGCCCCAAGCATAAGCGGCTTAGAGCAGTCTTGGCTGCACATTGGAACCATCTGGCAAGCTTTCAAAAACAATGGATGCTGGGGACCCACCCCCAGAGAACCTGATGTAAATGATTGGAGGGCAGCCTGGATATGAGGATTGTTAAAGCCTCCGAATGCGTCTACTGTGTAGTCCCGGCCACTGGAACAGGGTTTCTGGACCTCGGCAGTCTTGACATTCGTTGTGATGGCTTGTCCCGTGCATTGTAGGATGTTCAGGCTTCTTCCCAACTGGACGCCGGTGGCATGACCTGCCCCCTATTGTGACAAGCAAACATGTCTGCAGACATGGCCACACACACCCCACTACCCCCGCCAGAGGACACAGTTGCACAATTGCACCTAGTTGAGAACCACTGCTCTGGACCCTGGATCTGGAGGACAGCAACCTAAGTTCAAATTCTGATTGCTGTATGACCTTGGGCAAGTTCCTTTCCCACCTGAGACTCAGCCTCCTCGTCCAGGAAGGGGGTTCACCCTACCTTCCCGAGTTGTCCGAGGATAGGGCAACGTGAGCTCGCTCAGCGCCCCCTTCACAGTGATGCTCAGTAAATTGTAGCTCCCTTTTCTCTGTGGAATGAATTTATCTTGGAATTTTGATGGGAATGTCAGTGTAGAAAGACATTAAAAGGGACTAAGATTTCTCTAAAGTCAGAATTTTATGCCTCAAGGAAGCGGAAGAAATTCTTCTGTAAAACTCCACAGATCTCTCTACCACGACGGGCCCCTGGAGCTGTCTGGCCTCAATTCCCACACAGATTCTGACTTCTGGCACAATGCAGCCTTGGGCATGTTACACAGCCTCCGTCCCTGCTGCACTCTTTGCCATGGGCCTGATGTGCTTCTGAATCTTGGCTATACCTTAGATGGGCTTGAGGGTGTGCATGGCTGGGGGGTGGGCACCTTTACTGTTCCAGATGCCCAGAGGCATCAGGCTAATGCAATCAGAATCTCTGGGGAAGGAAACCGGTCCCATGTTTCTTCGAGCTCCCCAGTTGATACCAGTGTGACGCTGGGGTCAAGAATCACTGGTCTTCGAACCACCTTCTCATGTCGAAGAAACTCCATCTAAATACTCTGCCCTCGTGCTTTTGAGCGCATGGCTGAAGGTTTGGGCCAGCTGACCTTTCATCTGTCCCTAAGGTTCTCAAGGAGGTGCTGGGTCCAGCCTCAGTTCCGTGGCTTCTGGCCTGGACAGCTTCCCAGCATCTGTAGGATGGGGATAGTGCCCTCAGTGCCTGCTCCAGCTGGCCCCTCCCCAACCAGGATTTGTAGAAATGAAACAGTTTCAGTAAAATGCATTCTAGACACCCAAGCACTGCGCACCCCAGGACCAGCACGTGATAACACAGACATGCATAGAACCACTCAGTTTACGTGTGGAGTTGCCCGGACCACGGGATCCCCAGATAGTTCGGTCACACGTTACCATTGAGTGTTTCTGTGACGGTGTGTTTGGATGAGATGAGCATTGAAGTTGAGGGCACCTGCCTGGCTCAGTTGGAAGAACATGTGATGCTTGATCTCAGGGTTGTAAGTTGGAGCCCCATGTTGGGTGTAGAGATTATTAATAAATAAACAGATTGCTAATAAACTTTAAATTGGTAGATTGAGGCAGAGTGCCCTTTCCAGTGTGGGTGGGCCTCTTTCAATCAACTGAAGGCCTGAACGGGGCAAAAAAAAAAAAAAA
>RCUC01017326.1:0-20329 GCA_003697995.1 Taxidea taxus jeffersonii
GTCACTCAGCTAGTTTCTGGATTTCTTTCAGAGGGAATTCTTCTGTATGTAGCTGTAGATTCAGTTGTCAGAATGAAGAGATAAGTTCAGGAGCCTCCTAAGTCTCCATCTTGAACTAGAATTCCATTCAATTTCTATTGAATCAAAGTACTTTTGATTAGGGAAACCGAGTACTTAGTTATGTAGTTTTCTTGCGACTGTCAAAGTATTGAATCTCTGTATGGCTGTGCTTCAGCCGTACTACTGGTGTGAAGATACTATTCCTTTCTGTCAGATTTATAGTCTCCCACATCAATGTCCCAAATATCACCACCTACCCTACTCTGCTACTTCAGATCCTCTCAGCCCTTCTGCCTCTACCTCCCCTCGGCATTGTTCCAACCTCACTATCTCATAGGCAGCCAGCTCCATGTAGGCATAACCCAACAACACCTCGCCTCCTGCCTTCAATAGTCATTTTTCATCACCTGCCATAGGTTTGCCTATTGGCATTGAGACATAAGATTCCACAGGAAATGTTCTATACCCACATCTGTGCAACTGGAAATACTGGGACAACAAAGTACTATTGGGATAATCCTCCAACCCATAGGAAGTGAAGATCAGTCAATACATTCTTATTCCTTCCTTTCACTGTTGGAAATATAGACATTCTGAAATATAGACATTCACATTGCCTTTCAGAAGATGAACCCACATGGTTGAACAATCATGTTGATGAATGAGGTGGCTGATTCTCCTTTCTTCCTTGTCTTGCTGCCTTTGCCCTCATTCCAGCTTTCCTGGAATTGTACTTTCTAAGTAGTAATACATAATCTTTGCTTCAGACTTTGCTTTCCAGGGAACCCTAGATAAGTTGTCATTCTTTCCATAACAAATATAAATGTGTAAAGGTGAGATGACACCAAAGGCAATGCTAGTAAGAAAAGATCAAACATAACATCTTAGTAAGAAGCCTAGCATTTACGATATCTGCCCTTCTAGGGTTTGTCACTCATAAAGCACTGCCTCATTCTTAAATTGTCCCTGTAGGAAGCATCTCAAGGAAGCCAAGATCTAAAATGTACCTTATGGGAATGCAGCCCAAGTATTTTAGCTTGTATCACTGACAGAGCAGTGGAAGACAACATTTTAAAATAAAATGTATTCAATTAAAAAAAGCTAGTTATGCAAGATGAGTAAGTTCTAGAGATCTGCTGTACAACATAGAGTCTGTGGTTGACATTACTGTATTGTGCCCTTACAAATTGATTATGAGGGTAGATCTCATGTTAAGTGTTTTTACACCACCCAGACATACACAAACACAAAGGGGCACAAAGAAACATTTTGGGGGTGATGGATATGTTTATTACCTTTGTGGTGATGGTTCCATGCATATGCATGTGCATATGTCCAAATTCATCAAATTGTGTACCTTAAATATATGCAGTTTTTGCATATAATTATAGCTCAATAAATCTGTTAAAATAATAATAGGGAAACTGAGTACTGAAAGAGGAGATAAATGGGAACTCTGCGCAGTATCTGTTCAATTTTTCTATAAACCTAAAACTGCCTTAATAAAATAAAGTCTGATGATTACAAAAATAAAAGCCAACTGTCCCAAGTAGACGTAAGTGAAAAGTTAAGTCAGAGGCAGACAGTCAAAAGGTGAGAACACACAGCCTAGATTAGAAATGAAAATGCGAGAATCTGAGCTTCCTAGGGACCAGTTCCAAACACAGAAGAGTGATAATAACGTGCAGTCAAAAAAGCGTGAAGAAGACTGGAGGGGGAAAAAAAAAACTGCAGAGCTGAATACTAGAAAAATAGCATAAAAATAGCACAGAAAATGGAAAGAAAAGCCTCTTGCAAGCTGACTGCTTTTTAATCTCAGAGGAAAAACTCATAGTAGAGATATGGGGGGAAAAAACTCCAAACACCTGTTTTTTAAAAAAAATTTCCTTCCATCTCAGAGCCACCTTTGAAATGTAACTTTCTATTTAGATCTCATCTTGTCATACACCTGGCTTTTTATGTTTTCCTCTGATACCTGGTCCTGTGTGTGGCTAATGAGATCTACTGAGTCCTTCCTGGAAGAAATCAGAGGTAAATGCAAGTTTTCTGTTTTTCTGTAAAGAAAAACATGTGCAGTATTTTTTTTTCCTGGTGAGCATGAAATGTCAGCAGGATAGAAAAAGATGTTTGCAAATCCCAGCACAACCTCGATATCATAGAATGTTTCCTAACTTTTGGCCTATTTCAAGCATTGAACTGAATAAAAATTATTCAGGGAGTGATATAGATCAGCTGAAAGAGATTGTTCTGAATGTAACACTATTGGGCATGATAGAAGGTGTAAGGAAAAGCAGCAATTATTTACTGAGTACTAATTATTTGCCAGGACTCACTCTACCAAATGCATTTGACATCAAGCCTGAGAAGTATACACTACTTTAATCCTTTTTAAACATGAGGAAATAGACTTTGTACTCACATAAAGAGTACAGAAAGCAGAGGTGTAACATAGGGCATCCCCTATATTCCATGTGACGTTTATGTACCAATAGCCACTGATGAAGGAAATCACTCTGTGTGCTATGGTTTACAGAAACTATTTGTAATTCACACAGAACTTTGTAAAGCAGGTGGTTAGTGTTACTTTACCGATAAGAAATCTGAGTCTCAGTAAGCTGAATAGCTTAACGAAGGTGACACCGTAAGTAAGTGGAGAAGTCAGAATCTGAACACAAGTTAACTAGACTTCAGAATGTATGATGTCAACCTTAAAAATAAAACTGCCAGTTATCTTACCAGTAAAAGATAAATTTACTTGGGAATAGCAGAAAATTGCAATCCGGGGCTAGCAAGCCACAGAAAAATCATAAGTGATTCCAAAAAAAACACAAAAGAGAAGCATATTTTATAGAGAAGAAAGAAGCTGGAGGGGTTGTTCTGAAAGAGAGTCCACTGGAGAAAAGCAAGAGTTCAGGGTGGTGACAGTTTCTCATTGGCTGAGTTGCAGGGGGAGTCAATTTATGGTAGATGATGCAATGTACATCTCTCTCTATTGAGACCTGTAACTGATGGTTCAATCCTATTAAGGATTCTCCTGTTGGGTCTGTAATTGACGGTTCTTCCGGTGGGCGGCACTGGGTGGTATGGCTCCCCCTAGCAGCCTCCCTGTGTAGCATCCCGAGTCCACTTAAGTGAGTGGACTTAAAGTCCACTTAAGTCCACTTTATTTATTTTCACAATGGGACTCTTGTTTTTTGTTTGTTTGTTTTATTTTTAATATACTAACATCATTATATATCTATATTATATATATTATATCTGAAGCTTCTCATGTATAACTGGACCCACTGAGGATGCTCAACACGTATTGGTGTTCTTTTCTGCCTGATCTTAGACAAGTCGGTTGTCTCTGTCTAGAGCTAGGCAAACAACAGCAACAACAACAACACAGCCGTGGCCACTAAACCCTTACGTGAATCTACCATTCCTTGTCAGTTTGCCTGTCATTGTTCTAACAAGGTATACTTAACCGATATAACTCATTCCATTTCTTTGTATACCATGAAGCACATGTTTGCAGGAGAGTACTTGGAGATCAGTAAAGCAGCTATAATTTCCTGAGAGACAGAGAGAAACTGCCCCAGGAACTGAGAAGCCACCACTGGTGGGTTACCATTCAGTTACACTGCGCCTACCAACTACTTGTTATTTATATAACTTGTTATTTATACTGTTTATACTTATATACTTGTTATTTATACTGGTTATTTATATAACCAGCAGATTACAACACCAGGGTTATTACTTGTCTGGGTATACCCTGGAAGGAATCTCAGAGATAATCTAACTTACCCCCCTAATTTTCCAGATGAGAGCATTATTGTTAGGAGTTAATTGGACACTTAAGTAGTCAGGGCTAGGGTCCCCAACAAGAAAGAAAAATCTGGGTAAGCTAAGACAAAAACGCACTAGCATCCTCTTTTATAGCTTAGAAAAGACCACAATAGCATCTTGTCTAGCAGCCTCTGCAGAAGTGACTTTTTTGCAAAACATCCTGAAACAAAAACAATTAACCATAAAAACATTGGTCACTATCACAAGTTGAGGCAGTTAGTTTCCAAATGTCAGTCCAAAGGCCATCAACATGTGAACAATAACCCAATAGGTAGACAGGTACATGATCAAAGCCCTGATTGGCACACCTTAGCAGCTAATCCACAGGGGACCCACACTCGGGATGATCAGGATAATTCTGCAAAAGAGCTTATAAAACCCCCTAGATTGGAACACCAAAATGGCAACCCTCTTAGGTCCCCTCCCTCTCTGGGAGCTTTGTACTATCACTCAACTCAATAAACTTAGCTTTGCTGCCCACAATTTTTAATCTGGTCTATTTCTTCATTCTTAGAACTGTGGGCACTAGGGAACAAAAATCCTGTAACATTAAGACTCTGAAAGATAAAATGTCTAGCTAAGTTCTTGTGTTTTGAATTCCTCTTATCCTTTATTATGCTCCGTTTATCATGCCTGAAGTCCAGGGGCTGGCCAACACTGAATGTTCAACAGGCTGGGTAGATCACAGCCCTGAGTGAGGTCTGTGGTGACTGAAATCAGAATACTGATAGACTAGGGTTGGTCTGAGAAGGGTCTACTTCCCCTCCCAGAACATTTTCTTGTCCCAGGCTGGAGTAGCCATTCCTCTACCCCTTCTCCAGGAATACTCCTGTACTCACTTTGTAGGAACTGAGAGGGAATAATATACTCTGTGTCAGTATAACCAGTCTTCTCACACATAATCAGAGACGGAATCTTGAGAACAAGTCCTTTTTTTTTTTTAAGTTAACACACAATGTTACATTAATTTCAAGTTACAACACAGTGATCCAACAACTCTATGCTTATGCTGTGCTTACCATAAGTGTAGGTACCATCTGTCACCATATAATGTAACCACAAAACCATTGATTACATTTCCAGGGATGATATCTTATATTGAAGATGATAGCTTAGTACTTAACACACGTTATTTTATTTAATCCCCCTAATGACATTGTGTAAGGTAGTGATTATCTCTGTACTAGAGGGGAGGAAACAGAGGCTCACACATGTCCAGAAGCTTTTTTGTTTGTTTGTCTTGTTTTGTTTTGTTTTGTTTTGTTTTGTTTTTAATTCCTTTTTAGGAAATGGGTGAACACAAATTTGTGTGATTCCAAATCCCAGACATCCTGAGAAGTGTTTAGTTAGAATAACATCCTCATGTTGAAGCAACCCAAAGAACAAGTAAAATTCTTTTTTCCAAGTTTGTGATTTACCACCATGGCAGTTGAAGATTTTCTTTTCTCTCTCTCTCTCTTTTAATTAGAGGACTGATATTAGTAAAATTGCAAAATAGAAACCCAAGCTGGTAAATCTGTGAAAAAATGGACACTTAGGCCACATTTATATATCTACAGTCAACATTTAGAGAGTGTAGATTAATAGAGCAAACAGTGATGGCTATTACCCTGGTAACAAAATTTCCATTAAGCCTTGCTTGAGGAGAAAATGAAAAGCTCAGACATCTGTCAGGTTCAGCCAGAGTTCATTGAGAATAGAAAGTGTTACATGCTTTGCTTTTTTTTTCCCCCCTTAGAATCAAACCAGAATGAACACAGATCTTCTAATGTCTGGGAGCCCAGTGGTCCAAAGCTCCCACTAACGTCCAGGGAGCTTAGTGGAGTGACCCAGTGGTGCCCACACAGCCTCTAGGGCTCAAATCAGTATTATTTTCATGAAAAAAGCAAACCATTGCCAGAAATTTTAACATTTCTTTAAAGCAAATTTAGCCACTGATTTTAGATTTTCAATTTTAAGGGAACTGTTAACATAGGAGTTGGTTTTAATTGCCTGAGTCATGGGGTCATTTTTTCAGTTGCTGTTCTTGTCTGACTAGAGGAAGAGCTATTCACGATAAAAGTTGGATTTTCTTATCTTCTTGGGCAGAACAGTTTAATTTAAGCAAACCCCCTCACATGAAAAGAATAGCAGTTTTATTCTGGCATTTATTGAAGACTTTTCCCACTCCCACTCGCTTTTTACACTGCCAACATCTACTACCAGTTTGCTAATATCTTGCCATACTTCTTTTTTTTTTTAACTGAAATATATTTGACATATAACATTTATTATTTAAGGTGCACAACGTCTTAATTTGATACATTAATATATTGTAATGTGATTACCATTGTATGTGATTGTGTATTCACATGTAATGTGATTATCATTGTAGCCATAATTAAACCTTCTATGTTAACATTAATTATCATTTTTTTTAGTGGTTGGAGTAATTACATTTGATGATTATAACTCAGTATTGTTTTCTATATTCACTATACTGTGCATTCAGTCTCCAGGGCTTATTTACTACTTGTTGAAAGTTTGTACCCTTCAACATCTGTCCTACCCTCCCACATGTCCTGGTAATCACTATTTCACTTTCTCTGTTTTCACAAGTTTAGCTTTTTAAAACTCCACACAAAAGTGATATCATCCAGTACTTGTCTTTTTCTTTCTGACTTATCTCACTTAGCATAATGTCCTTGTGTTCTATCCATGTTATCTCAAACAACAGGATGTCCTTTTTTCTCATGGCTGAATAATATTTCATTTGGTCAAAAGGTACAGGAAAAGATATTCAACATCACTAATCACCAGGGAAATGCAAATCAAAACCACAATAATATATTACTTCATACCTGTTAGAATGGCTATCATCAAGAAGACAAGAGATAACAAGTGCTGGCTAGTATGTGGAGAAAAGGGAACTCTTGTGCACTGTTGGTGAGAATGTAAATTGGTTCAGCCACTATGGAAACCAGTATGGCAGTGCCTCAAAAAAGTTAAAAATAGATCTACCAAACTGTCATACTTCTTAAAGACATGTAGACACATGAACATACCCACTAAAGTTAGTGTTTTGTGCTGTTTGCTATTTTATATATCATTTTGCAATGGTCTTTTTTTTTCCCCACCAAATGGGATGCTTTGGGAGTTTATTCATTCCATAGAAGTCTGCCTTATCATGTCCAACTGCTACAGTGTATTCTCAAGTATGCACTAACCATTCCATCATTGATAATAGTATTTTACGATTTTTTACAATTTACAGACAAGAGACTAAAAAACACTTTGGGTCATACCTACTCATTCATGTTGGGTTTCCCTACAGTACTGTGACAGATTTTGTTCTAATGATTCACACTGCATCATATCCATCCTACCCTTGTCATGCCTCCCAGCAAACAAAGCACATTCCCTGTCCCATTATTGTC
The DNA here is from genome assembly GCA_003697995.1 of Taxidea taxus jeffersonii. Classification (NCBI taxonomy): domain Eukaryota; kingdom Metazoa; phylum Chordata; class Mammalia; order Carnivora; family Mustelidae; genus Taxidea; species Taxidea taxus. Next base: position 7,311 of record RCUC01017326.1, read on the forward strand.
TTTGAACATGTGGTGAGCACCACATCCAAAGGGAAGATCTGCTGGTGGTAGTGTGGATCAGCTCTACATGCTGCTCTTTCTTTCTTTGCCTGAGGAACAGCATATCTGAGATAAGGGCTGCTTTTCCTCCACCCACGGCTCCAGAATGGGAGCACATGCAGAGAGGACCAGAGCCGACGCTCAGCCCCCATGTGGTGTAATGCAGAAAGAGATATTTCTTATTATTCCCACTGGGACTTTAGGGACATTCAATACCATAGCAAAAACTGAAAATTGCAAATCAATTTTAAGAAGTAGAATGATTGAATCATAAGTTTAAGTCAACTACACTAATATTTTGAAGTAAAATATTTTGAACCTATTGTTCTGGACTCTGGGGTTCAGAGCAGTGTATAGCAGTGAAGAAAATCAAATTCCCACTGTTAGGGTGTTTATGTTATGTATGTGTTACAATTTTTTTAAGTTTTAATAAATGCCATCCAACTCCTTCTCCCTACTGTATATTTATAAAGGAGTGGTTTCACTCTAAGATTGGGCTCAGCAAAGCTGGATGTATAGCTAACTCCTACCCCAGCAGACCCCGGCAGCGAGTCCAGCTGTGGACATTCCACCTGGTAATACTGTCTTTGAGCTTAATTTTGACTTTACTCTTTTGCATGAAGAGATGACTCCAACTTTACTCACACCATAGTGACAAATGAAATTATGGAAGGTCATGTTTTACAGTGGCTTGAAGTCTTGGGCCTTTCCATGCTTTCATGGCCCTGATAGTCCACAGAGCTGAGGGAACTCAGTGCAGTGGAGTGAAGAGGTTGGGGAGAGAGCAGCTGGTGCTTCAGGGCAAGTTCAGCAAACTGGGGCCCAGGGGCTATGTCCCAGGGAAAGATGCAGGAGGGGCCAGAAAGAAAAACCTGACTTCGGAGTTCATCCTGACCAGGCAAAGATGTATCTCAGATGTCCACAATACCTTTGTTGCCATTGTCCTGATGTCCTGGCTGCCTTGGATGAGCCTTGGCCCCTGAATATCCTGCATGCCATACACTTCTCGCCAGAATCTTCTGTTCTGTTCAACACCTTTTTCTCAATATCTAGCGTCCTACTAAGGTGGTGGCCCTTTTCCTGATGGGCAACTATTGTTAAGTTCTGTTTTAGAAAAACTAAGGTCAACTGCCCCTACCAAAGTAGGCACGACTTCTTCAGAACATCCATCCTGGCTAGGACCCTGTGAGTCCAGCCTGTCCCCTCTTCTTTCCTTGAGTTCTGCCTCTGCTCTGCTGCATCTGTCTGGGCTCTTTTAGTCTGTACTCTAGGCAACTTCCTCCAGCTCCTGTCTTCAGCAAACCTGGTTTGCCCAAGTGGTCTGTATCACTGAGCAAAGGTCCCAGGGTTATAACCAACATGCTCCTGTGATCTTGAATTGCCTGAATCCCATTCTTCAGAAAAATGCTTGGAGAGGTCTTGGTTTTGATTTCGAATCCCATTCTGAATGTAGAGAGAACACACCTTCTAGAAGTCAGACACAACTATATAGTAACAGCAGCAAACGTGTATAATGCTCACTTTTTGTGTGTACTATTCCAAGAAATTTACAAATATTAATCTTCATACAACTCTATAGAGTAGGTACTGTTATTATCCTTTTCATTTTATTTTTTAAAGATTTTATTTATTTATTTGAGAGAGAGAGAGCCCAAGCAGGGTGAGAGGCAGAGGGAGAAGCAGACTCCCTGCTGAGCAGGGAGGCAGATATGGGGATACAGGGCTTTGATGGTGGGACTCTGAGATCATGACCTGAGCCAAAGGCAGGTGCTTAACTGACCGAGCCACCTAGGCAACCCTGTTATTATCACCTTTAAAGGTGAGAAAATTGAAGCACAGAGAAGTAAAGTGCCTTGCTCAAGGTCACACATTTAGAAGCAACATTGAAAGGAGTCTCAGAATAGTCCCAGGTGATATAATCCTGGAGAGAGGAAAAGTAATTTTTTCCCACCAATGGAAGAATTTCCTCAACTACATCTTGAAGATTCCTTGAGTATTTCAAAGGTTTATGAGTCCGTTTGTTACTACATTGCCATATTTATTGAATATATTTTCTGGATGAGTAGTTTGAATTTACTCTCAATTTAAAAAAAATAATCTCAATCCAAAGTTTGTGCTCAACACTGCCTTTATTTATTTACTTATTTAATTTTAGAAAGAGTGCACCCATGAGCAGGGGTAAGGGGAGGGGTAGAGGGCAAGGAAAAGAGAGAATCTTAAGTAGGTTAAGCAGGATCCATGCCTAGCACTGAGCCAATGCGGGGTTTGATCTCATGACCTGAGATCCTGACCTGAGCCAAAAATCAAGAGTCAGCGCTCAACCGAATGAGCAACCCAGGAAACCCTCAACACTGCCTTTAAATGAAATATTAAAGGGGAAAATAATGTAGTGGTGACTGTTAAGGGAGGAAAATTAGCAGAATTCTCTAATTCCCTCATCATAAGGAGTGAGGGTGAAAGGCAATAAAGAATGACTCCCAAGTTTCTAGTTTAGACTGAACCTCCTGGTACTTGTGAGAGACTCAAAAGGCAGAGTTACAGGCTTTGGAAACAATGGGCTGGGTACTAAGTTTGGGACTGTTGGATGGACGGTGCTCAAGGACAGCTAAGTGGACCATAGTCGCTCAGCTTGTGCCATGGAAAGTTAGACTCCAGTCTGCATCTGGGCCCCAACCCTTTGTCTGTGACCTGTGACAGTTATTTAATACTGAGACCATCATATTCTCAACTCTGACATGGGGTGATGCTAATTCCTGCTTCATACAATCATTTGATATGGGGCTGTAAACTACACATGACACGATAGGCCTGAGCACTGCTGTGTAAAGCCCACATAGACATAGGTATAGTGGGTAGCAGCTCCCAGCCAGAGAGTCCAGAGAGCCATTGGTGTGTTTGCTCCTCTCAGAGAGGGGGTCAGTCCACCAAGTAAGTGCTTGGTGACATTCCAGATCCCTAAACTTTAGAGCTTTCCTTATGTAGAGGTTTTAGAATTTACCTGCTTTTTGGACAAACTGAATCTCCTAATATGTATCAGTCTTACAAAATAAGCAATAGCAAAATAGCTTAGTGGTAAAGGCTAACTCACTTGTGACCTACAATTTCGGAAAAAAAAAATCTGAAGCTGGAAGAGGAGTTTCGTGTTCCTTGAGAGTGCTGCTGTTACTACCTGGAATACCCAGCTGTCAGGGGATTGAGGAGCGTCCTACTGACTCAGGGCACATACCTGAAATGGGGTAGGCTGGTATACAAAATAAGTACTGACTTGTTTCAGAATAAAACAGCTACCATCTAGAGAAATTATTTTTATAAACATGTCCTAGTTCTGAGGTTGGAATATCTAACAACACACTTAACTATTTTGTTTTAAGTGTCTAAATCAGATGCCGGGGAGCCTGGGTGGTGCAGTTGGTTGAGCATGCTCTTGGTTTTGGTTCAGATCTGATCACAGGGTAGTGGTATCAAGCCCTGCTTCAGGCCCTGCACTGAGCCATGGAGAATGCTTGTGTTTCTCTCTCCCTCTGCCCATCCCCTCTCCAAATAAATAAAATAAATATAGAAAAACAAAGAGAAGGTGAGATGCTATGCTTGAATTAGTTCAAACACCTCCAAGTTGACACTTCAGAATAGAAGAAGTTTTATTGATTCAGCACCACAGAACATAAAGCAAGATGGAAGTTGAGGCCATAATGGAACCGCAAATACAGTGACAAGAACACCATCTTTGCTGGGAAGGCATGCTGTCCTTTTATTTGACAATGTCGGAAAAACTATTAGACAAGAAGAGAAACAAAAAATTGTGGCACTGATGGCACATTCAACTGGGGTTATTTAAGTCTTGCATATGAAATGCTAGCTTGGAGGGAAATGGGAGAACACCCCTCAAGTTCTAGGCTCCCTCTGACACCCAGAAAAGTGACACTTGGAAGTGTAGAGGCAGGGGTCTGGCACCCAGATCTCTTGATTCCTGGTCCTACAGATTTTTAGTAGCCAGATTTTATTTTTATTTACCTCTTTTACTTTTAAATTTTATTTTATTTTTTCAATATTCCAAGATTCATTGTTTATGCACCACAACCAGTGCTCCATGCAATACGTGCCCTCCTTAATACTCACTACCAGGCTCAGCTAACCCCACACCCTCCTCCCCTCCAAAACCCTCAGTTTGTTTCTCAGAGTCCACAGTCTCTCAAGGTTCGTATCCCCTCCAATTTCTCCCAATTTATTTATTTACTTCTTGTTTTCTAGTGCAATGCCTAACTTGTCTGTGCAGCATCCCTTGCCCCTTATGACCTACACAGGTGTCTCTCCACTCTGACCTCCATGCTCAACTTTCTGACACCCTTAGGTAGTGACACTGCTCTGTCTTTTGTCATATTCCCTCCACCCAAGACTGAATATGTACTTCAAACTTCTGTTGCTGGGGCACCTGGGTGACTGAGTTTGTTAAGCGGCTGCCTTGGGCTCAGGTCATAATCCCAAGGGTCCTGGGATTGAGCCCCGCATTGGGCTCCCTGCTCAGAAGAGAGCCTGCTTCTCTCTCTCCCTCACCCTGCCACTCTGTCTACTTGTGCTCTCTATCTCTCTGTCAAATAAATAAATAAAATCTTAAAAACAATTAAAAACAAAACTGTTGTTGTGTCACTTTGTTGACTACAAACATTGGCCCTGTACATAAAAGTTCACAAAACTTCAGGATTTCTTTCTCCCTTATCATGTTTTCCCCTCTTGGGTTCAGATGACTCATGGAGGAAAGCAGAGATGATTTCCCTTTACAAGATTGCTACTGCTTCTTAGAGACATTGTGGGAAGGAGGAAGCATATCTGGTGTACTCTGGAATGTAGGAAGTAGCACTTGTTTTAATAATTAAAATTTCTTTCCCATCATTCATTGGGAAAACTGTAGCATAGGATGGCTGGTTGTCATTCCACATCAATAAAATAGCATCTGTTTACTCTTTTTGTTAAGAAACTGAAATTTCCTTAGGTACTAATTTCCTTGAGTTGCTATGTTTTATGATAAATCTACATTTAATTTTCAGTATTGGAAAATAGAAACAAAGTTTCAAATATAAAGGGATTTTGCACAATGCAATATGCATTTAATTATAAGTATCAAGAACCATAAAGGCAAGGCATCGAGCAGTCCAGTATCTGTGAAACCTAGTTACTATGGCAACAATGGTGATTTATAATGTTGTAGTTACATAGCTGTTCTGGGTGGACCTAGGCATTGTACAAAAGGAAAAGGGGGATTTGAAGGTGTGATGTGTCCAACTTAAAACATGGATAGAAAAATCAGCCAGTCTCTATGAGTAACATCTTCGCTTTCTTTAACCGCAGGACAGATGCGAAAACCAAGCCCACTTTACTACTATTAGTAGTAGAGTTGCAGTTCCCTTTATTTATGTATGTATTTACCGACTGTGGGAAAGTTCCCAACTGTGGGTACCCAACTGTGGGAAAGTTGGTTGGTGATGACTTTTTCCCATGCTTTTATTAAGATATAATTGACTTATAACATTGTGTTAGTTTCAGGCATGCAACATAATGTTTTGATCTATGTATATAATGCAAAATGATCACCACAATAAGTTTAGTTAACACCCATTACCTCACACAGTTACAATTTTTTTTCTTATGATGAAAACTTTTAAGATCTACTCTCTTAGCAATTTTCAAATATATACACAGTATTTTTAACTATAGCTTCCCTGCTGTAGAGTACATCCCCAGAACTTATTTATCTTACAACAGGATATTTATACTTCAATCACCTTTATCCATTCCCCCTACTTTTCAACTCACCTCTGGCAACTACTGTCTGTTCTCTCTGTAAGTTTCTTTTTATTTTACTTTTTGCATATAAGTGATATCATGAGGTATTTATCTTTCTTTGACTTACTTCCCTTATCCTCAATTTCCAACCATGTTGCTGCAAATGCAAGGATGCTCTTTCTTGTGGCTGAATAATATTCCATTGTACACATATGTGACATTTTATTTGCTCATGAATCTTAGATGGGCATTTAGGTTGTTCCCACACCTTGGCAATTGCAAATAATGCTGTGTTGAACAGGAGGGTACACAAATATCTCTGAGATAGTAATTTTATTTCCTTCAGATACATACCTAGAAGTGAGACTGGTGGACCATATGGAAGTTTTATTTTTAATTTTTGAGAAACCCCCACACCATTTTCCATAGTGGCTATACCAATTTATATTCCCATCTACAGTGCACACAAATTCCATTTCCATTTAAATATACAACCATGCCAAGTCCCTTGTGTTAAGATCAAGGTACTTGTGGAAAAGACAAGGGTCTAAGGTGAGGGATGAAGATTGTGCTGGAGAGATTCTGAGGTGTCCTTCATGATCACCATACCCTAGTGTTCAGACTGTTATATAATCCACTCCCTTAGTGTGTGAGTGGTACCTGTGACTTGCTTCCAAACATTGGAAGATGGCAAAGGGGACAGAATGCATGTGATTAGATTTCATAGGATTGTAATTTTTCTTGCTAGGATACTCCTTCTCTACATGAATTTGAAGTGAGTTGCCATATTGTGAGCTACCACATGGAGAGGGCCATGTGGTAAAGAGCTGAGGGTGATCTCTAATATGTAACGAGCAAGAGGCTGAGGCTCTTAGCCTGACAGCCTATAAGAAATACTATCAACAAGCACATGATCTTAGAACCAGATCCTTCCCCAGAGCCTCAGATGAGATAGCTAGCAGCCCCAGCTGACATCTTGCTTGCAGCTTCTGAGACCCTGAAGCAGAAAACCCAGCTAATTCATGTCCAGCCTTCTGACACAAACACCATGAGACAAGAGATTTTTGTTGTTTTAAGCCAGTAAGTTTGCAGTAATCTTGTTATACAGCAATAATGCATCGGTAGAATTTGGCCAAATAGAGATAGAGCTAATGATTGAGACCCCACATTCCAGTGAATTTTCCTCTTGACCCAACTCTCCCATCCTCAAGTCTGAGGGACCAATTTTCTCCAGCAAAAAGTCTTTTCATTGGCTGTATTTAAGGCAATTGCCTCAGAAGGAGATGCTAATTTTTCTCAGCACTCCTCATGGCATCCTGTTCCGTATAGGTATCAGATCTCAGCATAGCAAGACAGAGAAGAACTAGTCATCTTTATGAAGATAACACAAATACCAAAGTTGCTGTAAGAACTCACCAATTTTATCTGGAAGAGTCAGAGGAAACAGGCATGAGAGTGAATTTTAAGAATATTAGACCAAAATGGACAAAATGTGAAATGAGATTGGACTGAAATTACTAATGCCAGTGTAATCACATGAATGTAATTTGTTGGCTTACCCACCAGGAATGGTATCATCAGTCTGCTAAAGTGTAATTAAAAGCTGCATTCAACTGTTGCCCACATTACTGAGACTGAGAAGTCAAAAGCTTCCTGGCTTTTTTTTTCCTTTTTTTGGAAGTCTTTACTTTCAAGTTCAACTTATTTAATAAATATAGGGCTTTTCAGGTTATCTATTTCATTTTGAGTGAGTTTTGGTAATTTGAGTCTCCCAATCTATATCACATAGATTTTCAAATTTAGGGCCACAATGATGTTAGTGAGATTCTGTTATTTTTTAATGTCTGTAGGATCAGTATTGATGTTGCCTGTTTGTTTCATGATGATTTGTGTTTTCTTTCTTTTTTTCTTTATAGTCCTCACTTGAGGAGTGTCAACTATGTTGATCTCTTTTAAGAAACAAGTATGACAATTTTCCCAATTGTTTTTCCATTTCTATTATTAATTGTATTGACCTATTCTGATTTGTCTTATTTCATTCTTTCTGCTTATTTCAGTCTCAGTTTTTTTTTTTCTTTCTCTAGTTTCTGGTTTTTCTAAGTTAAGTATGAAGTTACTGAGTTTAAATCTTTCTAATAAAATCATTTAATGTTCTGAAGTTCCTTCTAAAGCACTTATCTGTATTTCCTTAATGTTGACATTTCCTTTTCATTCTCTTTTTTCTTCTTTTAAATTAATACATTTTAATTTTTAGAACAATTTTAGGTTTACAAGAAAATTGAGTGGTAGTGCAGGGAATGCCAATATACCTCTTCTCACCTCCCCTGTACACTCATATGTTTACTCTATTATTAACATCTGGAATTAGTGTGACACATTTGTTACAACTGAGTCAACACTGAGGCATTCTTAAAGTACATAATTTGCATTAGAATTCACTCTTTGTATTAAACATTCTATGGGTTTTGACAGATGCGTGATGACATGTATCCTCCGTTGCAGAACAATACAAGGCAGTTTTACTGCTGTGAAAATCCTCTGTGCTCTGCCTATTCATATCTCTCTCTTCCCCCTAACCTATGGCAACTACTAAATTTCACTGTGTCTGTAGTTTTGCCTTTTCCGAATATCATATAATTGGATTCATACAGTATGTAGACTTTTCAGATTGGATTCTTTCACTTAATAATATATATTTAAGGTTCCTTCATGACTTCTTGTGGTTTTATGGCTTATTTGTTTTTATTACTGAATAATATCCCATTGTATAGATGTACCACAGCTTATCCATTCACCTATTAAATGACATCTTGGGTCTTGCAATTTTTGGCAATTATGAATAAAGCTGCTAAAAATATCCATGTGCAGGTTTTTGTGTGAACATAAGTTTTCAACTCATTTGGGTAAATACCTAGGAGTGCAATTGCTGGATCATATGGTAAGCATATGTTTGATTTTTGTAAGAAACCTCCAAACTGTCTTCCAAAGTAGCTGTACTATTTTGCATTCCCACTAGCACTGAATGAGAGTACTTGTTACTCCATATTCTTGCCAGCATTTGGTGTTGTCAGTGTTTTGGATTTCAGACATTCTAATATGTGTATAGTGTTATCTCATTGTTTTAATTTGCAATTCTCTAATGACACATGATGTTGAACATCTTTTCATGAGTTTCATGTGCTTATTTGCCATCTGGGTATATTCTGTGGTGAGATGTCTATTCAGATCTTTTTTCCATTTTTAAAAATGGATTGTCTTCTTATTGTTGAGTTTTAAGAGTTTTTTGTTTATTTTGGAATCCAATCCTTTATCAGATATACGTTTTGCAAATATTTTCTATAAGTTTGTGGTTTCTTATTTTTTAATAAATTTTTTGCAATGCAGAATTTTTAAAATTTTGATGAAATCTAACTCATCAAATTTTTCTTTTATGGATCATGCTTTTGGTGTTCTATCTAAAAGTTCATCATTAAAGCACGAGAGACCTGGATTTTCTCCTATGTTATCTCTTAGGAGTTTAATAGTTTTGTATTTTACATTTAGGCTTATGATCCATTTTAAGTTAATTTTTATGAAAGGTATAAGGTCTGTGTCTTTTTTTTTTTAATGTGGATGTTCATTTGCTGAAAAGATGATCTTTTCTCCATTGAATTGACTTTGCTACTCTGTCAAAAGCCCTATTTATGTGAGTGTTTTGGGGACCTCTTTATTCTGTTTCATTGATTTATTTATCCATTGTTTTACTAATACCACATAATATTTATTTTTAAATAAATATTTTAAAATATTTAGTTGTATTTTTTTAAGTTTATTTATTCATTTATTTGAGAAAGAAGTAGAGAACATGCACAGGAGAGAACATGTGCAGGAGGAGGGGCAGGAGCACAGGGAGAGGGGCAAGCAGATTCCCAGATAAGCAGGGAACCCAATGTGGGGTTTGATCCCAGGACCTGAGCTGAAGGCAGATGCTTAACCGACTGAGCTACCCAGTTGCCCCTTGATTACTATAGTTTTGCAGTGTCTTTTTTTTTTCTGTATTATCTCTCTTGTATTTGGAATCTAAAACAAAACAAAAACAAAAAACAACAAAAACAAAAAGAGCTCATAGTTACAGAGAACAGATTGGTGGTTGCCAGAGGTGGGGGTCAGTGTTATACGCAACTGATGAATCATTGACCACTACATCAAAAACTAAGGATGACTAATTGAACATAATAATAAAAAAAATAGACCTCTAAATTCATTTGAGGTTGTTGATCTAATTCTTTCCTGTAAACATAGCCCCTTAGGCCAGAGATTCACAAATTTACCCCTGCATTAGAAGTGGTTGGGGGCTTTAAAATATCCCAATTCCAAGTTGCTTCTTTATCACTTATTATTTTTAATGAATTGCTCTAAAGTGTTTTAGCATATATACAAATATGTATATGTTTATATATATATAATGTCAATATTTTGAAAATGATTAAAAATGTCTATATCTATTTTACTTAAGCTGCATTTTTTTTTTCATTTTACCTGTTGACTTTCTGATCTTTTTACCTGTTTCTTCCATCTTGAAGTTGTGTAGAATCAGTATCCCAAAGTTGTTCTACTTCAAAATTATATTGGCTTTTCTGGATCTTTTGCTTATCTGTAAAAACTTTAGAATAAGATTGTTGATATCCACAAAATAACTTGCTGTGATTCTTATTGGGATTACATTGAATCTATAAATCATGTTGGGAAGCACTAACTTGACAAGATTGCTTTCTTATTCATGCATATAGAATATCTATTTATTTAGCTTTCCTTGATTTGCTTCATTATTTTTGTAGTTTTCCTCATTGAGCTCTTGTACCTATATTGATAGATCTTATACAAAGTTTATTAGATTTATACCTATTTCTTTTGAGGGGGTGCCAATGTAAATTGTATTATGTTTTTAATTTCAAATTTTAATCGTTCATTGCTGGTGTATAATAAAGCAATAGATTTTTTTTATATTAACCTCATAGCCCACAAGCTTGCTATAATCACTTACTAGTTCCAGGAGTTTTTCTGTTGTTGATTCTTTAAGATTTATATACATAGACAGTTATGTCATTTGTGAAGGAAGTTGGCTTTAACTTTCTTTGCAATCCTTTTCTTGTCTTATTGCATTATCTAGGTCTTCCAATAGGATATCCAATAGGATGTCCAATAAGATTCTAATAGAGTTGAGAGAGGACATCCTTGCTTTGTTCCGGCTCTTAGCAAGAAAACCTCTAGCTTCTGACCATTGGACAGGATGTTGGCTGTAGGATCTTTTTTAGATGTATATTATAACTTTGAGAAAGTTTCCCTCTATTCCTTAGTCTGCTGAGAATTTTTATCATGAATAGGTGTTGGATTTTATGAAATGCTGTTTTGCATCTATTGACCTAATCACATTATTTTTCATCTTGAAACTGTTTGTGTGATGGATGATTAAATGTTTTTTCAAATAATAAATTGGCCTTGCAGATCTGTAATAAATCCCACTTGGTAATGATATATATAATTCTTCTAAACATTTTAAATCCAATTTGCTAATATTTTGTTGACATTTTTGCTTTTTATTCTTTTATTTCAAAATATTATTTTAATGTTCTCTTGAGACTTTCTTTTAGTCTATGGGTTAATTTTAGCATTTTTTTTTAAATTTCCAAAATGAGATTTGTCAGATATCTTCTTTTGTCGATTTCTAGTTTAAATTATTTGGAGGTTAAAAACATACTTTGTATGATTTCTGTACTTATGAATTTGTTAGCTTTTTTTGTAATGGTCTTGTCTGGGATGTGTTATATCTTGGTGAATATTTCATGTGTCTCTGGGCATTATTGAATGGATTGCTTTTTAATGTCAATTAGATTAGGAGGATGGATAATTTCTTGTCCTCTATATATAACCTTACTGATATTTCATCTACTTATCCTATCAATTATAATTGTATATCTGTCTATATTTGTTTTCAAATCTGCCATTTTTTAATATCATAGAATTTGTAGCCATTTGTGATGTCATTTCCTATTCATTCTTAAAAGATACTACAAAAATATATCAATAATTCTGGTCTAACAGGTTATTTTTCTTTTAGCATTTTATAGTTTAAGCATAATACTCAAATTATTTTCTTGTTTGTGTGATTTCTGATGAGAAGTTTATAGTAATTCTTATCCTTATTTCCATTTAGGTTATGTGCAGTGTGTGTGTGTATGTTTCCCTGCAGTGTTTTGGTATGTATCACTAATCTTGGAAGATTTTCCACCATTTTTAAAAAAAATTATTTTGTTGTTTCTGTGTTCCAAGATTCATTTTTTATGCACCACCCCCAGTGCTCCATGCATTATGTTTCCCTCCTTAATACCACCACCAGGCTCACCTAACCCGCCACCACCCCCTACCAAAACCCTCAGTTTGTTTCTCGGAGTCCGTAGTCTCTCATGATTCAAGTCCCCCTCCAATTTCCCCCAATTCACCTTTCCTTTCCTTCTAATGTCCTTTATGTTATTCCTTATGCCCCACAAGTAAGTGAAAACATATGATAATTGACTCTCTCTGCTTGACTTATTTCACTCAGCATATTCTCCTCCAGTCCCATCCATGTTGATTCAAAAACTGGGTATTCATCATATATATTCCATCATATATATGGACCATATCTTCTTTATCCATCCATCTGTTGAAGGGCATCTTGGCTCTTTCCACAGTTTGGTGACTATGACATTGCTGCTATGAACATTGGGATACATATATATGGCCCTTCTTTTCACTACATCTGTATCTTAGGGGTAAATACCCAATAGTGCAATTGCAGAGTCATAGGGTAGCTCTATTTTTAATTCCTTAAGGAATCTCCACACTGTTTTCCAAAGTTAGCCATTATTTTTCAACCATTTCTGTTGCCTCAATCTCTTTCTTATCTTCCTGGGATTTCCATTACTCATATGTGATGTCACATATCTCTTGAACTCTCTGTTCTGTGTTTTGTTGGCTAATAGGGTTTATATTTGTTTGGTTTTGGTTGCTCATTATTTGTTTTGTTTTGTTTCTTTTACACTTTTTTTTTTCCTTTTTCCTTTAGTAATTTTTATTGTACTACCTCTTAACTTTACTGATTCTTTGCTGGGCTGTATTTAGTGTGATGATGAGCCTATTGATATTCTCTATATGTGTAGCAGTGTTGCTTTTCTTTTTTTTTT
>RCUC01017331.1:0-12925 GCA_003697995.1 Taxidea taxus jeffersonii
GGGGGGGGGGGGGGTGGAAAGCACTGCAGTCAACTAAACATTCTTAGGTCAATTTTCGAGCTGCAAAATGCTCTCCTCAAAGGATACCTCGTAACATTAAATAGAAACTGTTCTGGTTAAAACAGTGATATATGCGTGCCATCAGCCTTCTCCCCACCATCTCTGGGTATCCACAGTGGTACCCCTGGGAATCCACAAAGCACAGTCTAGAAGTCACTGTCTTGGGCTGCCATGGATTAAACTGGGTTCTCCCCCACATTCCTATATTAAAGCCCGAACCTTCAACGTGATGATATTTAGAGACAGTGTATTTGGGAGGTAATTAGATTTAGATGAGGCCATGAGGGTAGGGCCCTCATGATGGGATTAGTGCCCTTAAAAGACAAGGGAGAGACTGTGAGAGTGCATGCTCTCTGCCTATGAGGACACAGCAAAAAGGTATCCACCTGTGAGGCAGGAAGACAGCTCTCATTGGAACCTGACCATGGATCTCTAGATCCTGATCTCCGAAGTATAAGAAATTGTTGTTTAGACTGCTGTTTAAGCCACACAGCCTATGGTTCTTTGTGTTGGCAATCTGTGCTGATGAATACGTAGGTCATAAAAATATTATCATCTTGAATTTTAACTAACAAAAACAACAAGTATCATTCCTAATGTATGAACGGAGAAGGAGTGAACCAAATAAAGCTTTCCCTGAAGGGTGTGGGGTTCTCTCAAAGCTTAAAAACCTCTATCAGCCACCTTTTTAAAGGAAAGAAGAAACTAAGACATGAGGAGGCAAAGGGACTGTGGAGGAAAACCCCAATCGACACCTGATTATGTGCATCATAACTGTCGAGAGCCTTGATGTTGTCCTTCACAAGCCACTCCAAAATGGTTTCCAACGTTCTCAAAAGAGAAAACAAGGGCAGTTGGGTGGCTCAGTGGGTTAAAGCCTCTGCCTTTGGCTCAGGTCATGATCTCAGGGTCCTGGGATCGAGTCCTGCATCAGGCTCTCTGCTCTGCAGGGAATCTGCTTCCCCAACTCCCCACCCCGCCTTCTGCCTGCCTCTCTACCTACTTGTGATCTCTGTCAAAATAAATAAATAAAACCTTTAAAAAGAAAAAAAAAGAGAGAAAACAAAGTGATGTTTATAAAGGAAAAATCTGTGTACCTGTAGGAAAAGGAAGACTACTAATGCTTCCTTCTCAGTAAAATAATTAAGTCTTTAAAAGGAAAGTCACAGTCAATCTACATTTTGCTACACAAACGCATGTTATGAAAGCATGCCAACATTCCAAAACTGGTGTTGGGCTTCCCTTTATAACCAAACCATTTCAATGACACTGAGGATGTGAGTTGACACTGAAAGAGCTAAAGTGACCCATCATTTAAATGACACAAGAATACGAGAGAACATTTTTAAAAAATATAAACCCAAGTGTACAGTCTCTCAAAAAAAAAGTCCATAGACACTTAGTAATTGTTTTTAACACCAAAAAAGAAAGAACTGAGAGAACAGAATGTTTTGTTTTTATTTATTTTTTGAGAATAGACTGTTTTATAAGCAAATGTTTATACAATAATTAATAAACAGAAAATAGCCAGACCTGGTACACAGGAGACTATGTAACTTTTTCCACACAAGTAAGTCTACTAGCAAAGTAAAAGCTAATTTCAGAAATAAGGGACATGCAGAAAGAAGGAAGGAAAAAAAGAAAGGAAGGAAGGAAGGAAGGAAGGAAGAAAACAAGAAGAAAGATGGGACATGCAACAATTTATCTCAATTTGTTAAGCCTTAGATCCACAAAACTGTTATGTTCATCATGATTCTGAACTAGAAGATACTGCTATTACTTCTAAATCATATGGTTTGTTTTATAGTAAATAGTTTTTATTGCTAAATAATGCAAGGTATTCAAATTCTTTTTACACTGGTAATCCATGACTGTAATATCTACTTATTGACCCAAATATTTTCTGTTTATATTAATTTGTTTAGCTACCACCACAAGCCTGTAAGGTAAATATTAGGGCACAGAAGCTCATACACTACATACAAATTAAACCCAGCTTGTTAGTTATGCAAGTTAGAAAAAGAGCTGAGAGCACCTCTTTGGGATAATTCATTCCCAAAGAGAACCAAACCACTGGCCTCCTGAACAATTTCAAATGACAAAAAAGTGGCAGCAAGTTTATGTCAAAAATACAAATTAAAATAAACCCAGAGCTCTATTTCTCCAGAAAAACATTTGAAGAAACTGCTAAACCTCTTCTTCATTTCTCTGGATTCTTCTACCAAGAATTTTAATAGTTAGATATCCAATTCCTCTTTAAAATTCCAGTTGAGGACAGGTTTTTCAATACTTTTTCCAAATACTTCCCAATGCACAACACAAAAGGTCCATGGGCAGTAGATCCTGTGACCTACATTCTGTGCTTGGTAAAAATACGGCATCTACAATGGGTACAGATCATCAATGACTAGCAAGCTTGGAAGCAAGTGAGAGAACCCCACATCCTTCAGGGAAAGTAAAGGGAATAGCAGTGATATAACTCTGGAAATAAGCTTCCATAATAATTTCAACACGGAGTAACACCATCTGATTCCATACAGGAGATAATTTATTTTACTTGAGTGAGGAATTGAATTTTATGCTTATTCTTTCTTTCATAAACAATCAGACATCAAAACAGATTCAACATAAGCTACTGCAACTTTCCTCAGATCCTTCTGGCAAAATGGGGATAACACCCCCCATCCCTTGGGGCAGAAGTCTGTATCCATGGTTTAAAACACAGAGTGTAGTGCCTGGCACAGAACAGCTTTCTATATGAAGTATAAGGAGAAGTCTGCAGTCTTTGACACTGCTGAGCATAGACATTCAGAGCATGCTAGAGCCCATGACAAAGTATCATCATGAAAAAATATTTTTAAGGACACATGATGATTAAAACTCAGTAGGGTAAATGAACACAAGTGCTAACCATATAACAGAAAAACCTGAGTGTTATCTACCTCCCCACAGCAAACAAATCAAAAAATAGAAAAAAATTATTTACAAACAAAAGAAAAAACAGATAAACTGGACTACATCAAAATTTAAAACCTCTGTATGTCAAAGGATACTCTCAACAGTGAAAAGACAACCACAGAATGTCAGAAAATATTTGCAAAATTAGACCTGATAAGGGATTAATATCTAATATATATAAAGAGCACTTATAGTTCAACAATTTAAATCTCCCATTAAAAAATGGGCAAAAGGGACGCCTGGGTGGCTCAGTTGGTTAAGCGGCTGCCTTCGGCTCAGGTCATGATCCCAGCGTCCTGGGATTGAGTCCCACATCGGGCTCCTTGCTCTGCAGGGAGCCTGCTTCTCCCTCTGCCTCTGCCTGCCATTCTGTCTGCCTGTGCTTGCTCTCTCTCTCTCTCTATAACAAATAAATAAATAAAATCTTAAAAAAAAAAAATGGGCAAAAGATTTCTCCAAAGAAGATTTCCCTAAAGAAGATACACAAATGGCCAATAAGCACATGAAAATGTTCTCAATATCACTAATCATGAGGGGAATGCAAATCAAAAACCACATCACCTGACACCAACTGGGATGGCTATTATTATTTTAAAAAGAAAAGAAAAGGAAAAAAAAACAGAAAATACTGTTTGGTAAGGTTGTAGAGGAATTAAAACCCTTGTGCACTGCGGGTAGGAATGTCAAATGATACAACTGCTGTGGAAGATAGAGTATTTCAAATAATCCAATAGCTCTACTTCTGGGTGTAAATCCAAAAGAATTTAAAGCAGAGATTTAAAGAGATATTTATTTGTACAACCACGTGCATAGCAGCATTGCTCAATTAAGGGGCAAAGGGCAGGCCACCCCAAGATGGGGGTCACAGCAACATGAAAATTATTTTGAGTTAAAAGCAATCAAAAAAAGCAAGACCTGGCAGACTCAAGAAAACTTTTCATCTCAGGGCACCTGGGTGGCTTAGTCAGTTAAGCATCTGCCTTCAGCTAAGGTCATGATTCTGGGGCCCTAGGATGGAGCCCTCCATCGGGCTCCTGGCAGGGAGCCTGCTCCCTTTCTTTCTGTCTGCCTCTCCCCCTTGTTTGTGCATGCACTTGTGTGCTTTCTCTGTCAAATAAATTAAAAAAAAAAAAAAAAAAAGGCTTCTTATGGGGTGCATGGGTGGCTCAGTTGGTTAAGCAACTGCCTGAGGTCATGATCCTGGAGTCCCAGGATCGAGTTCTGCATTGAGCTCCCTGTTCAGCAGGGAGTCTGCTTCTCCCTCAGACCCCTCCCCTCTCATGCTATCCCTCATCCTCTCTCTCTCTCTCAAATATATAAATAAAATCTTCTAAAAAACAACAACAACAACTTCTTATCTCTCCCTCAAATTTATGTTGGGAAGGAGGACCTGTACCAGGAAAAGAGCTATTAAGAAAGATGCCTCTTTGCCTAAGAAACTTATTTGCATAAGAGAGCAACCTTTGTTTTCCAAACATCATGTCCCAACATTCTGCTAAGGTCTTTCTTCCCCTACCCTACCCACCCTTCTCCTTAACTCATATAAGCATCATGTTGTCTCACTGCTTTTGGAATTTCCATGTCTGTGTGGATTACCTGTACACATGCTATTAAATTTTATTTTCTCCTGTTAATCTGTCTCATGTTAATGTGATGCTTAGTCCTACTAGAAGGACTCTGAATGGCAAAGGAAATTCTTTCTCCCCAACATTCACAACAGCCAAAAGGCTGAAATAACCCAAGTGTCCAAGGACAGAGAAATGCTTAAACAAATATGGTATTCCATACAATGGGATATTATTCAGCCTTTAAAAGAAAAGAAATCCTAACATATGCTACAACCTGGGTGAACCTTGAAGATAACTATGCTAAGGAAAATAAGCCAGTCACCAAAGGACAAATACTGTATGATTCCACTTATACGAGTACCTTGAGTAGTCAGAGACAGTAAGTATAATGGCGCTTTCCAGGCACTCAAGAAGGGGAGAATGAGGAATTCTCATTGTTCAATAGGACAGAGATGCAGTTTGGGAAGATGAAGAGTTCTAGAGTTGGATGATTGTAATAGTTGTACAATAATGTGAATGTACTGGGGAGCCTGGGGAGCTCAGTCGGTTAAATATCTGCCTCTTGATCTTGGCTCAGGTCATGATCTCAGGATTATGAGATCAAGCTCCACATCAGGGTCTGCACTCAGCACAGACTTTGCTTGAAATTCTCTCTCCCTCTACCCCTCCCCACGCTTGCATGCTCTCTCTCTCTAAATAAATAAATTCTTTTATTTTTTTAAAAGATTTTATTTATTTATTTGACAGACAGAGATCACAAGTAGGCAGAGAGGCAGGCAGAGAGAGAATGGAGGAAGCAGGCTCCCTGCCGTGCAGAGAGCCCAATGCGGGGCTTGATCTCAGGACATTGGGATCATGACCTGAGCCGAAGGCAGAGGCTTTAACCCATGGAGCTACCCAGGCGCCCCAATAAATTCTTTTAAAAACAGTGGGTTAAGCCTCTGGCTTTGGCTCAGGTCATGATCTCAGGGTCCTGGGATCGAGTTCCGCATCGGGCTCTCTGCTTGACAGGGAGCCTGCTTCCTCCTCTCTCTCTCTCTGCCTGCCTCTCTGCCTACTTGTGATCTCTCTCTGTCAAATAAATAAATAACCTTTAATAAAATAATACGAATGTATTTAATGTCACTGAACTGTATGCTTAAAACTGGTCAACACAGTAAAAATTAACCTGTATAATCTGTGCAAATTACATAAATATATATATGTATAGACACACACAGAGACACACACGAATTCAGATTGAAATTCACTGACTTATCCTGATCCTCAATTGACCCTATACTTGTCCAAATTCAAACTCTTTATGGATTTTCATTATCTTGAAAGATGTAACAGCACTTTCTCACAATCAAGATCCAAATTTACTTACCTATTTTGGATTCCTGTAGGATCATTTTTTAGATCATAGAAAATGGCACCTATAACCAATCCCAGGATGACTGTTACAATTATCTTTTCAAAAAGAAAAGGAAAAAAAAGTTTTAATGAAAAATAAAAACAACACACCATTTATTATTACAAGATATGTAATCAAATTTCTCCATTGAGATACATGCTTCCAGTGGTTCAAACAAAGCCCTTGGGTAAATATAAAAGTGTATATTATGAGACTGCTTTCTAAATTAAAAAATAATTGATCCGTGTGTTGGAGAGGCTGACAGAACACAGTAGACCCCCGAATGCTAAGGATCCTCCCAGTGATTCACCAGGCCAATTCAAGGTCCAATTCAGGCTATGAGGCCTGGGAAAGCCAGCAGAACAATGGAAGTGCTTGGCTAAGTCATTGGAGGAGTAAAGTCCAAATGGATAAGTGTTCTGACCTGAACTCTCAACCTTTTGTGCCAGTGAACATGCAGTTTTATATTTCAAGAATTACAAGTAAAAACAGGATATCTTTACTCTTACCATTATAAATAAATACAATTTTCCGAGCACACATTAAAAAAAAATTCTAACAATGTTATTCTGCATGATAAGGAAACAGGGTTAGCTGACCACCCACCCGACCCAGAGGACCGGGAATGCCTGCACTGGAAAAGTGCAAAGTCATAGCCACCAAAGCATTCAGCCTGCTCTCTCTGAGGGCACTCAAATGCTGCCACTGCCCTTTCTCTCGTCACAGCTCCTCTAGCAATCTCAGTCCAAGGACCTACAGCCAACGGTGTAGAACTAAGCTGCCAATTCTTAGCCATTCTTACCTGCATTCACTTACCCGCTTTGGGGACCCCTAAGATCACTGCATAAACAACACTTTTGCTTTTAAGACTGACAAAATGGGGGCACCTGGGTGACTCAATCACATCTGCCTTCGGCTCAGGTCATGATCTCAGGGACCTGGGATCAAGCCCCACAGCAGGCTCCCTGCTCAGCAGGGTGTCTGCTTCTCCCTCTCCAACTCCCCCTGCTTATGTTCCCTCTCTTGTTGTGTCTGTCTCTGTCGAATAAATAAATAAAATCTTAAAAAAAACAACAACTAATCTATAGTCACATGTTAAATATCCCAATGTAAAGATGAATCTCTAAGAGTTATGACAATGTTTTCCAAATTGGTTTGATGAGAAAAACCCATGGCACATTAAACAAATATTAAATCCTTTTATACAGATGATCCATTTACTCCAAGGTC
Source organism: Taxidea taxus jeffersonii (assembly GCA_003697995.1). Lineage (NCBI taxonomy): Eukaryota > Metazoa > Chordata > Mammalia > Carnivora > Mustelidae > Taxidea > Taxidea taxus. Next base: position 7,213 of record RCUC01017331.1, read on the forward strand.
GTCCAAATACAACCTTTAGTTAAGTGGCATTATCAGAAGCAAAGTCTGAACCAAATAAATGACTAGTTGAAATCTAAGCATGGCTGTAATATTATGAACATGACATTTATCAGCAGGAAGCAGTAAAGCAATTTAATAGCCTCACATTCAAACACTTAAAGAAGTGAACATACATACCAGATTAAAAACACTAAACCAAAGTTCAATAAGCTAGGGTCTATTTCTGTTCAGCCCTATAGCTAAGAACAGGTTTACCACTCTACTTGAAGAGTGAGAGGAGACTATTCCTTGCCACATGAAATTTAAATGAAATTCTAATTTCTGTCCATCAATAAAGTTTTATTGGAACATAGCTATGATCATTTGTTTATGTATTATCTATTGCTCCTTTCTCGCAAAAATGGCAGAGTTGGCTACCTGAGACAAAGACCACACGGCCTGCAAAGCCAGAAGTATATACTATCTAGCACTTTACAAAAAAGGTTTGCCTGCTCCTGTCCTAACATGCCAGTATGTACAAATAAGAACAGCAGATGATCAGAGAGATGTAATGTTCTATCTTCGTTCTATAAGATCTCCATGAATCTGAGCACTGTTAGGACTCCTTCTGTGGGACTGAGTTCACTAAGGAGGCAAGCAGGATGAACACGCAGCCCGGCAGCACTAGGCCTGGGTCTGCAGCTGAAGGAAGCCCAGCAACAAAAGATGCAGAATTATGCTGTATTAGAAAGAGCTCCACATTCTAGAAAGGGGAGCCCTCCTACACTGTTGCTGGGAATGTAAACGGGTGCAGCCCCTCTGGAAAACAGCACGGTGGTTCCTCAAAAAGCTGAAAATAGAGCTACCTTATGACCCAGCAACTGCACTATTATTATTTACCCAAAGGTAATTATTTACAAATCGTTTACCTAATTCAAAGGGATGTATGCATCCCTATGTTGTAGTATCACCTATTATAGCCAAATTATAGACAGAGCCCAAGTGTCCATCGACTGATGAATGGATAAAGAAGATGTGGTGTATATACAATGAAACGTTACTCATCCTAAAAAAGAAGGAAATCTCGCCATTTGCACAATATAGATGGACCCAGAGAGCATTATACTAAGCAAAATAAGTCAGAGAAAGACAAACACCATATGATTCCTATGTGGAATTTAAGAAATAAAAACAATCATAGGGGAAAAAAGAGAGAGGCAAGCCAAGAAATAAGACACTTAACTATAGAGAACAAAGAATGGTTCCCAGAAGGAAGGGGGAGATGGGGATGAAGGAGGGCGCTTGTGATGAGCACCAGGGTTTGTATCGAAGTGTTGAACCACTGTATTGTACATCTGAAACTAACAATATGCTGTATATTAACGAACTAGAATTTAAATAAAGACATAAAAAGAAAAAGAAAGAAAGAACTCCACATTCTAATCACATTCTGCCCAGCACTACTATATGTGTGACTTGAACAAGACACTTAAAAATCACTTTTAGGGGCGCCTGGGTGGCTCAGTGGGTTAAAGCCTCTGCCTTCAGCTCAGGTCACCCCGCATCAGGCTCTCTGCTCAGCAGAGAGCCTGCTTCCCCCGCTCTCTCTGCCTGTCTCTCTGCCTGCTTGTGATCTCTGTCTGTTGAATAAATAAATAAAATCTTTAAAAAAAAGATCACTTTTAGAGGGGCGCCTGGGTGGCTCAGTGGGTTAAGCCTCTGCCTTTACCTCAGGTCATGATCCCAGGGTCCTGGGATTGAGTCCCACATTGGACTCTCTGCTCAGCGGGGAGCCTGTTTCCCTTTCTCTCTCTACTGGCCTCTCTGCCTACTTGTGATCTCTGTCTGTCAAATAAATAAACTCTTAAAAAATTTTTTTTAAAAATCACTTTTAGAAAAAAGAGAAATTTATATTATTTGCCAAGTAAAAAAATATAATGTATAAATCACACTAAAGAATCAACTCCATTACATTATCTCACTGTTGAGTAAAATGGTTAAACAAGGCTGACCTTATTTATCAGACTTGTTTCCAAATGATATCAAATCTACTCTAAAAAAATAAAAATTTAACTTTGATTGATAGTACACAGAAGTGTTCATATTCTGAGAGAAATACAAAATAACAGCAAAAACGTTTGGAGCAATTAGCAGTATGTCTTAAAGAGGGACAGAGATTCTGAGTACTAGTACATAAAAGGCAACAGCACTGAAGTACGAAAATTATGGTTCCTATGGTTAAGAAGTCAGTCATATCTTTTTTAAGATTCATTGATTTATTGGTGAGAGAGAAAGATCTCATGCACCCATGGGGTGGGGTAGAAGCGGCAAAGGGAGAGAGAGTCTTAAGCAGACTCTACAATGAACAAGGAGCCCAACTCGGGGCTCAGTCTCACAACTCAGATCACAACCTGAGCTGAAACCAAGAGTTGGCCACTCAATTGACTATGCCACCCAAGTGCCCCAAGAAATCAGTAATATTCTATTAGTGCCAACAACATGCCATCTTTTGGTACTCAACAGAAATCCAATGACTGATAATAAATAAAATCAACAACCCCCAAAATAACTGGCTAAACTGGTTTCCTTAAAAATAATGGACCACATCAACATATGTGGTATATATATACAATGGAATACTATACAGCCATCAAAAGAAATGAAATCTTGCCATTTGCAATTATGTGGATGGAACTAGAGGGTATTATGCTGAGTGAAATAAGTGAATCAGAGAAAGACAAATATCATATGATCTCCCTGATACAAGGAATTTGAGAGGCAGAGTGGGGGTTCTGGAAGGTAGGGAAGGGAAAAATGAAACAAGTTGGGATTGGAAGGGAGACAAACCATAAGAGACTCTTAATCTCACAAAACAAACTGAGGGCTGCTGGGGAGTGGGGTAGGTAGGGATAGGGTGGCTGGGCGATGGACACTGGAGAGAGTATGTGCCCTGTACCTGTACCCCTGGGGCAAATAATGCATTATATATTAATAAAAATTAAAAAAAAAAAAGATGGACCAAGGAACTGGGAATACTAGGGGTTTGTAGAACAGAGCACCTGAGAATAACAACAATAAAGGGGTAGTAATGAACAACTACCAACAGAGTCAGCCAAAGGGGAAAAGAACATGATTTCCTCTTTGTCAAAAGAAAGTTAATCTGAGAGCAAATAGCCTTATTTAGCAGAATTCAAGCCTGCTTACTATGTTGTGTTAATTGCCGACTGTTTAGGTACCTAGTGCTTTCCTAAGATAAGAACTCCTAAATGAAGGTCAATGATGAGGAAGACCACTTGCACATGAGCTCTTCCCTGAGACAGCAGCTGACCCCTGTGACCTTCAGCTGCATTCAGTGAATCTAGATGCCAGTTTCCCTGACTTCCTGACTTCAAAAGCAATCAACCCCTTTCCACTCTCTCCCTCTTTCCCACTCTCCTTTCTTTCACTCTTCTCTTCCTTTCTCCCCCACTGTGCTCCAACCTTCTCCATAGCTCCTTTTACCATATGACTTGCTATCTAGTTCATTACTGTATGAATCTGTCACCTGTCACTCCTCATAGGAAAACAAGCTCTATGAGAACAAGAGTTTTATTTTCGCCCCTTTTGTTCATCCCTGTATACAAGCTCCCAAAATGGCACACACAGTCAATGAGAACTTGCTGAATGAGTCAGGAAACGAATGTGTGCAGCCACCAGAAAACCCTAAATGTGGCTAAACACTTCCTTTATTTCACCATCTTTGAAGAAAAGATTTTTCAACAAAGATTACCCATTACAGCTAGTCTAAATCAACAAAAAATCTTAATTAGGTAGTCAAAAAAAAAAAAAAACACCAAAAAAGTTTTCCATAAGTAAAAATTTCATGGTGTTTCACTTATGCTCTTGGCTATTTTTATATCCCAAATGGAGTGGGGATAAATAAATGGAAGCTTGAGTAGAAGATAAGCATAATCCTAATAGATTATATCAGAACCTAATGCTCCCACATGATTATGTCCCAGCATAATCTGAAGAATCTGCCAGGTTACCTGAGCTATTGAGGCCTGGGGATTACCCAGTAAGTTTTTGAATGAACGCTTGGAAATCCATCTGAGTTGATGACAGAAGGAGGTGGCATAGGTGATCTCCTTTAAGGCTGAGCTCTTCCTTTTCTGACCCTTTAGGAGTTCATCTAACTCATCTTTCATTTTTCTGCAGAAGTCAGAGTTGGCATAAAACTCAGCTATTTTTTCTATGAGTGGAGTACCTCTCTTGGAAGGCTCTTCAGTCTCCTTGACTTTGAAATAAAGGTGGATAAAAAAGGGAAACATTATTCATAAAATAACAACTGACTTAGTCCATTTTCTTGTAACCCCTTTCTTCGATTCTTCCCTAACATCATAATTCTAATGGTTGAGTATAACAAATTATTAGATCCGTCATTGCTTTACAACATTAGAAAAATAGTTATTTGGCAGACTGTATCCATAAACCTATGAATACAGCAAACCTACTGCCTTTTCCTAACTATAACACTTGAACCCTAATTCTTTTAAAATAGACTTCTTACCAGAAGGAGCTATAATTCCTGACACACAAATTTGGTCCTTGTTTTCTACTACATGCAAATATATAAATTGCCAAGTTTCTTATTTCAAAACATCATATAAATGGGTGTTTTTAATGAAATTTCCCCTTGAAAGTGACACTATCACATGAATACTCATGTATATTTTTGATTGTAATTCAATCAAAAATATACCAATCATGGAAAACAAAATCTATGTTGACCAGTGCTATAGAGTGAATGTTTATGTTCCCTCAAGATTTATATGCTGAAACCCAATCCCCAATATGATGATATGTGAAGGGTGATTAAGTCATATGAGGGGATAGCCCTCATGAATGAGATTAGAAACCTTATAAAAGAGGCTCCTCCTCACTTCCATCATGTGAAGTGGCATCGAGAAGATGGTCACCCATCTTTGAACCAGGAAGCAGGTTCTCAACAGATACAGAGTCTTTAGTACCTTCACCTCGGACTTCCGGCTCCAGAACTGTGAGAAATAAGTGATTATTGTCTAAGCCACCTAGTGTATGGTATTTTTGTTAGGCAGCCCAAACGGACTAAGATAACTGTTATCAGAGGACAGCATTAATGTAAATTCACAAAGCCATGTTTTCCTGAGCTGCCACATGGTTAAACTTCATCAAATTCCATTCAGCAATAATCTGTGACTCTCAACAGATTCACATACCTTCACCCTCTTGGTCCTCTCTGTTCAATTTCACAGCAGAGGAATCTCCATTAATGACATCCAGGAAGAAGTCTGCAGGGTTATTATAAGGCTCACACTGGTAGCCTACAAAAAGAAGGCAACTCAGGTATATAAACTTGATGGTCTTGGGAAGTAAAAACTCACTTTCAGGGGTGAGGGAGGTGAGGCAGGGGAAGAGAACAACTTCTCCCTCATCTCTTTCTTTTTTTTCTCCCCTCTTCTCCTTTCACGGAATTACCCTTTCTTTTTTATATATTCGATCACACGAAATTTCAACAATGCTCCGTCTTCCACAAAAACATACTCAAAGCCAACCTTGGACTCCCCAAAAGTCTGAAGTTAATAGCTAGTCCTTATTCATCATAATTCATGAGATCTGAAACAGCTATCAGTATGCTCTGATGCTTATCAGAACTGATTAAAAAATCTAATACAGGTCCAGGGGGAAAAAATTAAGTCAAAAAAAAAAAAAAAAA
>RCUC01017382.1:0-13487 GCA_003697995.1 Taxidea taxus jeffersonii
GCCCTTTTGTGGCTGGCTTATTTCCTTACCATGTTTTTAGTGTTCGTTCACTGTGTAGCATGTATCAGAATATCTTTCCTTTTTACGGTTGAATGATACTCCATTGTACATACAGACCACATTCTGTTCCGCCAATGGACGTTTGAGTCGCTTCCACATTCTGGCTGTTGTAAACAGTGCTGTGATGAATACACGTACACAAATATTTGTTCAATTCTTTTAGGTATATAACTACAAGTAAAATCACTGGGTCACAAGGTAGTTCTGCTTAATTTTTTGAGGAACAACCGTACTGTCTCCTACACTGGCTTCTCCAATATCCTCAACAATGCCTGTTTTTTGTTTTTATGGTAGCCATCCTTACAGGTCTCAAGTGGGACCTCATGGTGATTTAATCTGCATTTTCCTAACGATTTGATGATGAACATATTTTCACATGCTTATTGGCCATCTGTATATCTCCTCTGGAGATATGTCCAGTCAAGTCCTGGGCCATTTTTTAATCAGGTCTTTTGTTGTTGTTGTCGAGCTGCATTAAATCTTTCTAGTTTTTAGATATCGACCCTTATTGTAGCAAACATTCTCTGTCATTCCATAGGCTGGCTTTTCACTCGGTTGATCGTGTCCCATAATGCATGGAAGGTTGTCTTTTTGTTTTTCTTGTTTTGATTTGTTACCTATTTTTGCGTTTGTTGCCTACCTTGCAGCTTTTAAAAGCAGTTTCTACCTTTCTTCCTGCAGGTATCATTCGAGACGAGTGAGCAAGTCAGTTTCTTTGGTATCTCCCAAGCAGGTTAGAACAAATAAGGGCTGCACTGGAGAGAGGAAGCCGAGACGGCACGAATAGGAGTCACACAGCTTCCCTCCTGCCCTGAACATGCGGGATTGGCCTTCGGCCTGATCGCTAACCCTCTGGTTGCTCTGCGCCGCTCCCACAGACGTGGTTTAGACAGGCAGTTCTGTCTGGGGGTTTTGGCGTTTCTGTGGGAGTCTAGACCCTTTCAGTCTACCATTTTGCAGATGTCACTCCGGGCAGGTGTCTTTTTTTGACGGAGGGTGAGAGGCATACGTTTATCATTCAGTTTTTTAAATGGTTGAAATTGTTCAGATTTTCTATGTCTTGAGTTTATTCTGGTAATATTTTTCCTAGAAATTGTCCACCTTACTTATTTTCAAAATGGCTGGTATGAATTTATTCAGCGTGCTCTCCTGATTTCTAAATATCTTTACTGTGCCTGTAGTAGCAGCCCCAGTTCTGTTCATAGAATGTTCACGGGACCCTTTTCTCTTCCTCTTTTGATACTGCTAGGACTTTTGACTACTGATGGTTTTTTTGTCCCCCAAAGAATCCTTTTTCATCTCTCAAAAACCTTTTTTTGCCTTTTGTTAATACTTGATACATTTTTATGATCCATTTCCTCAGACATTCTTCTGTATGTATTGCTATGTATTCACTCATCCTCAAGTACCAGAATTTAAGAAAAAGTGAATAAAAAAATAAGATCTTCATCCACGTGTTTTTTCTCTTCCTGCAAACTGGGAACAGCTTCTTGTCATTCCACTCAGAGGCCGGACGCTTCAGCTTCAGCTGCCGCACACACGGCCTGAGCGCCTCTGTTCGCGGCTGCGCAGAGGTGCCGCTTACTGGGAGTGGCATTAGGATCTTACTTTTTACAAAGGGAGAGTCTGAACGGAGAGGAGGGTGCCTAGGAATGCTGGATCTTTAATTCACCAAGCGGCTCTGGCAGAGAAATTCAGATCCCTTCATTTGATAAAGGCACAGGTCTCTCCTGTGACCTCAGAACTCGTTTCCCGCAGTGTTCTCCGCTGCGGGGGGGTGTTCGTAAAGCACCCCACCCTGGGAGGCTTGAACAACAGAAATTATGATCTCACAGCCCAGGGAGGCCAGGAGCCCAAGATCAAGGTGCCAGCAGATCTGGTTTGTCCTGAGGCCTCTCTCCTTGCCTTGCAGATGCTGTCTTCTCTGTCCCCACGTGGCCTTCCCTCTGTGTACATATTGCTGGTGTCTCTTGTGTTCTCATGAGGATACCAGTCCAAGATCAGGGCTCCCCCACGATGATACTGTTTAATCACCTCTTGAGGGGCCACGACCTCCAAACACAGTCACATGCCAAGGTCCTGGGGGTCAGCACATCAGCATTCAGATCCAGGGGCACAATTCAGTCCATAACAAAAGGCCCATCGCTTTCGGTTCCGTGGCGCTCAGTACTAACTGCCTAACGTGCAGCACCGAAAAGCTCCCCATGCTTCACAGACACACGAAAACCTCTTGTAAAGAGTGTTACTACACTAGGTCTGGAAGCAAAGAGCCTAAGCTGCTGGCCACGTCCCAAGCGGGGGCTGAGCTCTGGGATTTCTTTATGGCCATTAGCCCCCAGCCCCCGAGGCAGGGCTGGAGTTCCCACTCGAGCACGCACCTCTGCACAGGGGAGCACCCACGAACCTGTTCCCAAGACAGTCCTGTAAGCCTGTCAAAGCCCGAATGCCCAGTGGGGCCGCCACAGGGCCAGTGTGACTCCCCAAACCCAAGACGGCATTTCTGGTGGTGGATATAAATTGTCGCCGTGGTCACACTATTTCCTGTTCTGAGTTGAATACGCAGCTGACTCTCATCTTCTACTTTGTTTTTTGTTTTTAAGTGAGGCTTGAAAACTGCCCTGGCTTGTAAGGTGCAGGGGAGGGTCTTTTATTTTCCACTTCACTTGTCAAGATGCTTCTTAACTTCTGTATCGCCAATGATGCTCACATCCGGTGACTGGAGGTCAGTTGGCATAAATGTAACAGAGATGCTGAGTGAGACAGGTTAGAAAAGTTCAAAGGTCACCATCTAGGACCACTAGTTGACCAGTGAATACAATTAAGGGGAAATCTACTTTCTGAGCACACGCTTCCCCTTATCTTTCCAAGTTAATGCTTGCTATTTTGACAGCTGGCAGTTAATTTTTTTAAAAAAGGTACACACACACACACACACACACACACACATATGTGTGTGTATATATACATTTTAAGTCATATATATATTTTTAAAACTTAAACACATGAGATGCTGAAATTACAGAATTCTACCTGTTTTGGTCTCATTCATTTCTATCCTGATAGATGTCATCCATTTGAGAGCAACTCAAGACATAAATAATTCATCGTATCATCTGTGATTGCATCTCAAGAGTCTGCCATCACTTTCTGACCAGTTGCTGAGCTCCTGGGGGAGGATGGTGTCAGGCAGTGTCCTGAGGAGGGGGCGGGCAGACCTGCCCCAGGTTCTTCCCTTTCTCCTCCTCAGCACATGGACTCACTGCCTGTGACTCGTTCCTTCTATGCAGTAAAAATGTGGACGGAAAGGATCTCAAGGAACCCTGACATCATCTGTTTAATCATGCACCCTAAGGGCAGAGGCCCCCTGAGCTGCCTTGCTTTCACAAAATGCCACATTCGAGAGCTTTTTTCTCGGCCCAGTTCTGTGGTCAGCCGTCCAGGGAAACAATGATCCAGGCTAGCCTGCAAAAGCCTAGCCACATGCTATCAGATCTTTTTCCCGAGAACACTGACATGGGGGACAGTCAAATCAAATGCTTTTTATAAGTTATAAGGAAATCAGGCAGAGGCTAATTTTTCCCCCCTTTGGCAACACTGTGGAGCATATTCCATTATGTTCCCACAATAGCATAAAATGTATGTCTTATCACTTGAACATAGCCCAGACAATAAAAGGGCGCCCGAGACTGGAAATACGTCTTCTGTGAAAGGCCAAACCAGCTGTCAGTGATAACACCAATGTGGGGGATGGGGAGAGTGAAAAGCAGGGCTACAGCACAAAAATCTGCACACTGGTGACAAATGCACTGGGGTCTTGGGGCTCCCGACTTCTCTCCAACCCCTCTCTGAAGACGCAGGGCGAGTCACTGGGGACTCTCTCCTCTTACTGTCTTGGTATGTTAGATGGGAATTCTGTTCTAGGGGTGTGCTGGGGTAAGTGAAATTACTGGAACTTGCTTCCATTCCAATGTCAGGTAAAGGTGACATTTTGTTTCCTGATGCCGGGAATTTGGTTTTTGTTTTCCTGTTTATTTTCATACATATTCAAGTGCCCACAAGTATTTTCTCTCTCAAAAATCCCCATTTCTCCTTCTGGTGCAATGATTCATCGAGAATCTTGGCCTAAATATACTGCTGTTTCAGGGAAAATGGACTCTGGGGAATGAATTGGGAACATAATCATGACCGTTCAAATGGCCTTGTTATAAGGCAACCCAGCATGAAGGAGACTCTCCTCGGAGCAGATGAGTAAGACATGGCTTAAATTTCACGTGGTGAGCCCTGTTTGGAGATTTCCTAAATTCATACCATTCTATGCCAGCAATACAAGGCAGCAGCCAGGAGGGTATGCTGGCTGAATGCTCCTTGTTACCCCCGACCAGTGTCCCCCCAAAGAAAGAGCTGGAGGTAAGAAGCCTTATGCTGGAAGAATCATTTAAGAGTTTTGTTTTCTTTTAAATATAAATGTTGGGTCAGATGGTAAAGGGATAAAAACGCTTATCTGAAGGAATATAGTGCTAGGATGTTGGAGGTCTTAGGGAAAGAGAATTTTTTTTTAAGTCGTGATCATCTTTCTTTCTGCCAAAAAAACAAAAAACAAAACAAAACAAAAACTTCTCAGAGGTTTCTGACGACTAAAAAAATCTGCTTGTCCATCCCCTGTGACTTTATTGTATCTGCATAAACAAAGATCCCATAAAACATAGGAATAAATATAAAGGTACTAAAAAAAAAAACCTTGGAATCTTATTTTGGAAAGCAAATGACAAATCTGAAACTGGATACAACAAGCTACTTTTTAAGACTTTTAAATACTTGATTCAAACTACTCTTAAGTCTCAGGGTGACTTAACTCTCACATGCTGATCTTCTAGTTGGAACAAATTTAGAGTATCACTTTTCATAATTTGGCACAAAATAACTAACTTTCTTTTAAATCGATGCCTTAACATGGTTTTAATTTTGACTTACAAGGGATTTGATTCCAAATTTTAATTGCACATTTTGGGAATAAAATATTGTCTAGACATGCTCCCTGTGGAATCTCAGGGGAAGGAGAAGTCTTCAGAAGAGAAAATGTTGCTGTGTCAGTGTATACGGTCACCCAGGATCGTGGACTGTGTCCACTGTGGCTGTGAGATACCACCCCAGGAAGGCAGCAGGGTAGGGGTGATCACCCTGTGTAACAGAGGAGTACATAAGGTGCGGAGAGAAGAGGTGGTTGGCCTCCGCCCCCGCTCGGAGAGCAAGCCAGCGGGACAGCCCCAAGGGGAAAGCACACGCAATGCTCAGGACCTTGTGTTTTGTGGGTCTGTGCATAGATGCAGAGACATATAAACAAAATCTCTGTTATTGGCACAAAGCTGGAGCTATTGTATTGTCACTCGATTCAAAAAGAGAAGAGTATAAACTCATAAACATGTGAAAAATGCATGCTGTAACACACAAGTCACCAGAGGCGCCTTGGTGCGGACAGGGGCAGCGGCCAGAGAGTCGGGGGACTCACCTTAGGGGTGAGGATTTCACCACGCCGAGAGCCAAGGATTCCAGAACACACAATACCCGGAAGTTGCCAAGGGCACACGCAGATGGTGTAATCAATGACAAATCAGAAACAGGACATGAATTATGGGAGAGGAAAGAAACTCGGGTCCGCGGCTCCAGCTCTGAAACCCAGAGAATTCCACAGGGCGTTGTGAAAGTTAAGCCCTGGGGTCAAGCAGGTAGAGATTTGCCTCCTAAAAACCCACTTGCAGGAGAGCGAGTGGCAAAACAAGGGGAGGAACTGGGCCGGCAGCTGAACTGTGCATGATCTGCGCACAAAAGCCACGGGCAACAGGAAGGGGCGACAGAGTTCCCCAACCTGGAAATAATAATCGTGCGGGCCCAGACGCTGGCCCCGTGCACGGTACACAATTTGCAGACGCTGTGAAGATTAGTTGTTGATATCAATCGTGTGCACAGTTCCGTTAGCTAAATGAGACATTTTTTATAAAGCAAAATTCTGGTTTCCAGTTGGTGTCATTTTGATACATGTGCTTTTCTTAAAAAAAAAAAAAAAAAAAAAAAACCCAAAAAACAAGAACCTCTGTTTCAGAACATAGGATGTTTTGAAGGTTATATTCTTGGCATTTAGAAAAGAGTAAACAGCCTCTTGGCTTTTGGACTGCCGCTAAAATCATAGATTTTTTTTTTTAATTTGTTTCCAGGCAGAAGATAAATTACTTTGCACCAGAGAGTAAAAAATTACTCTTGATGGCCATACTTTTAAAATATATCAAAGGGTGACCATCAGTCATTTAAAAGATATTCATCAAATACCTGTTTGCTAGATGAAAGCAGCTTGGACACAGTATCTATGCATCTGTTACGATATTGTCAAGAAGGGGTGAGGGAAGCTGGAAATTTGGGACTTAGAGACAAGGGGAGGCAAACAGGAGGAACACTCTGAACGGGGAAGCAGGAGGGAGAGAATCCGCTTCTCGAATCTCCGGGAGCCAGGGAAAGCTCTTGGCTACAGGTGCTGACACGGAAGTAATTCAGTAGGAGTGGAAGAAGAAAAGGTTTCAGGAGAAACCCAGTTCTGATTCCAGCCTCCAGGCTGCAAGAGCGTCAGTCCTTGTTTAAGCCCCCCGGTCTGCGGGACTTGGAAGGACAGCCCTGGCAAACTATCACCTTCATGCAACACAGGCCAAGAAGATTTATCCCAAAGCAGCTCCCTGAGTGCATCTGCCACGTCCAGCCCTATAGCCACACGCAAGCCACCTGCCTCCCCCCACCCCGCCAGCTGTCCTCGCTGCCTGCGGATCCCACGTCGCAGTCTTGCTTAGCCTATCCCTCTTGTGACTGATAGTGATTACAGGACTCTGTTAAGGCAGATGTGTGGATGCTACGTGTCCATCCCAAAGCCCCAAGGCTACATCGCCAGGGGTGTGGGCATCACGCTTCCCCCAGAAAAACCTGCTTGCGTGGCCAGGACCCCAGAACAGTGGCTCTAAAGGGGACACCAGCAGCTACGACAAGCAGAGGGCACCTTTCCCGTCCATCCCTGGGCGCAGAGTCCTACCTAAGATCCACGTTTCTGACAGATACGTGGTGGTCGCCTTCCTTTTTCCTTGGGAGGGTCCAATGAAGATGCTGGCCTGGCGTGGGATTCGAGTGATCTGACCCCCACACAGGAGGACCAGTTCCCGCAGCTTGGCTCTGGGGGGACTGCTGGCCGGGGTGATGAACATCACAGGCTGATCGGCAAACAGGGTTCCCTGGTACTGACCCGCCGAGAGAACGCGCTCCAGGCGGCACAACTGTGGGGCAGAGACAGAGGATTAGCAAGGCGCAGCATCACTGCATTACACAGGATAGGTCGCTGAGAAGTTCACTTCCTTTTCCGGAAGAAGACAAGACCGAGGTAAGGTTGTACATTCTCAGATGAATTCTGAATTCTGAGGATTCAGGGGAGATCATAACATTTAATGATAATGACAGACCACGAGCAGATAAAATTGACCTTTGGCAAAACTACAAACAAATGTACAGTCTCCCCTCCCCGCAAAAGGTTAGGCCTTTGAATTATGACAAATCCTAAACCAAAACAGTGAAAAGGAATCAACCGTTCAGTTGAGTGAGGCGAACAGCTTCGGCATCCTTAAATCCTAGTCGAGCTACATGGATGAGTGTGGAAGAGGAAAAGAGAGTGTTGGGAAGGCAGTCCGCCCGCCCGGACCAGCGAGGTGCTCCAGGGCTCCCGGCAGTACGGACGGTCCCAAGGGTCCCAGGCCCCGAAGCTGCCTGCGTCCAGCCCCCCTGGTGGAGATGGCCAAGGGGAGAATGCGATGACACCAAGCAGAGATCCTAGAGCTCTTCCAGACTCCTGAGGTGGGGGGTGGGGGTAGGGTGGGAAGTGTGCAGAGGTTGCTTTCAGTGAGTCATCGTGGAAACCGTGGAGGAGTATCAGAGATGGTGGGAAACATTTCAGAAACGGGGATGTTAAATTGTTCTCCTTTTTGTTCTGATAAAGTTGTGGTTGGCAGGCTGACCCAAGGGGCGATGGGAAGGCCTGCTTGTTCTAAACAAACATTTCACTAACTACAGATTAGCAAGGACTTCTTTTTAAGTGCGAGTACCCCCTGGGAGATGTCGAGGGTGAACTGTCATCCACATTTTGAGTATTTTAATCAGCTTATTTCCCTGAGGATGGAACTGAACATTGGAGATAAGTGGGCTCAGAGAAACTAAGGATTCTGACGGGAGATACATGGGAAGAGAGATCAAGGGGTGCCCCTCGGGGGAGTGTGACCTGCACGGGGCAGTGTGGCAGATGGGGGATGACGACCAGCCCCAGGGCATGGAGAGGGGCTTGCTCAGGAGGTGAGAAGGCAGCGAATGATACCTCCCTCCATCTACCTCTCTGATAAAGTTGAATGAATTCTTCTTCCACTAGGCTTTCATACTCAGAAAACAAACTCATGATGAAAAAAGTTGTGCCAATATTAACAGAACCAGCCAATACACTTAAATATGGCCATGAAATTCTCTTTAGTCATCACCAGTATTGAATTATGCAACATAAGACATCACATTTAAGCACCTTCATCTGGTCGGGTAAGCGAAATGAAATTGTGAAACTGACAATGAAAGCAATAGTCCTACTCATGGGTTAACTTTGTTTAATGCTTCCAGTAATTTCTAATATTCCTCTGAGGTAGGGGGTAGAAAGGGTCTCATTTAATTTTGCAGATGAAGACGCAGAGGTGGAAGCCTGCCAAGATATCTGTTTTGGCTAAAATGGTGAGTTGGGCTGCAAGAAAAAAGCCACGATCCCTCAACTTGGTGAGTCACTGTAACTAGAGATCAAGAAAGAATCTTTCTAACGTTGATAATATCCTGCATTTAAAAAACTAGTTTAAAAAGTAGTTGATTATGGAAACGATACAGAAGGGTATAAAGTAAAACGAATTTTCCTACATTAAATACTTCTGTATGTTATTCAAATTCATTCTTCTCTTCTCCTCCTCAGTGGCGGGGCACAGTCTCTTTGCGGGGGTACTAACCTCTGCAGATCCATGTGTTCAAGATAGGGGCCCCTTCCCAGCCCAAGGTAAGACTCAGGATTGGTCCGAGCAAATCATGGCAATCTCATTTCCCTTGCAAAGGACTGGGTCAAGCATGGGCTAGACTTGATCATGGCCAATGGGGACTGAGAGCAGTCTTTCCTCACTAATATAAACTAATGCATAAGCAACATTACCTCTTACTGGCTGGATGCCATCATGTTGACAATAGGACACCTGGGGTTACTGAAGCCGCAAGAGGCCATAAAACATGCTGAAAATGGCCAAGTGGGAGGGCCTAGATCACCTTTCTAAGTCACTGGATTGACCAAGCCAGCAATTTTCCTTCTTCTTCTTTTTTTTTTTTTTCCTTTGGTTCTTTCTATGTCTAGTGGAGGGAGGGGGTTTCATTTCTTTAAGCTACTTATTTGTTGAGATTTGTGCTTCCAGAAGCCCGAAGCAGCCAGATGTTGCCGTCCTCAGACCCTGCCCCCTACCAGAGGGAACCCCCGGTAAGTGATGGCTGTGTTTTTCTAAACTCCGTACAATGTTCACACACAAAAACATTCAGGTTACAGTTTTTCTTAAAAACAAACACAAAAATAGGATCAAGGCTATATCTTTGTATGTGCATAAGCAATAAATCAAACCCATATTTAACCCAAGAGGAAAGGACATATGTAAGCCTTTCAAACGGTTAGATGTGACCTGAGTAGCCCACTGCTTTGAGTCTCCATTTCCCTCCCACATTTACTGAGTGCTTACTGTCTACCGGGCACGTGCAAGATGCTGGGGAAGCAGAGAGGATTAAGACACGGTCCCTGACCTCGGTGTAAAGCACGTAATATGAAAGTCAACAAATGAAAATACTTCCTTTTATTTATTTATTCAGCTTGAAATTAAAGGAGGCGAAGAATTACAAAGGTCTTATTCTTTACTCAAAATAATTGAGACTACGTGCATGCTGACTTTCTAATCCTAAGTAAAACAATTTCTGGGAAAGCTTAATCAAGATTTAGTTACCTAAAATTAAAAACTAATTTGGGAATTTGTCCTAGGAATACACTCTTCAATGTATATGAAGACATGCACGGACTGGAGTTCATTGCCATAGAAACAATAATTGGCAAGTTCTAATTGTATTACGACTATGGTGGGACCCACGATTCTCCTTATTCCTGAGCCTCCGCTACGTGCATCCTCTAAGGGACGATCTCCAGAGTGTGGCATCCCAGTACTGCCCGAGGACAGCCGGCCCCGTTACTCAGCCTCGTGCCCCGGCACTTTCACAGCGCCAGTCCCCAGGGTTCTGTCAACCCGAGTTCCAGAGCAGCCTCACCCCGGAGACCTCGCCCCAGGGACCACGTTCTGTCTCTGAAGGCACAGGTCATATGCAGGCTTTGCTGCTGGCAGCGTCTCGGCCTTCAGAACCCTGACCGTGGCTGGTCAGCTTCACTCTCTAGCCCAGAGCGCCGCCCCCACTGGTGCGCGCGGTATGTCCAGACGGCGCCCTCGGACCACGCCACCATGCCCCGAAAGCCGTACGGCCTATTATTGCCATGGCCTTCTGATCCCATTCCAAACTTGCCAACACACGTTCAGTCCAATGCTGTCAGCTGCGGAAACAGGTCTGGGTGGCAGTGGGCACTAGCGGAAGTCGTGAGGGCACAGACTCCCTGCGCGGTGATGCTGGGGAGCTGCTCCCGTCCTTACAGCCAGCCTCAAAGATAACCGGGTTTATCAACATTGACCTAGAAATTTCTTGCTAAATGTGGTTAAAAGATTTTTTTAAAAAATCATAACTCCTCTAGTTCATCTTATTTAGGTCAGATGCTTGTTTCCAAGGGGAACTATCACGCAGATAGATTTGGCTCATTTGTAGGTTCCTCACCATATTCCCAAACAGCTGCCTTGCCCCGGGCCTTCCCTCACCAGGCAGGATTCAGCTCACGCCCACAGCCAGGACTCGCTGGCACGGCCGCCGGATCGCTACAGTTTGCCGACTCCGAGCAGGCTAAGCTAGAACCGCGCAGTCCGGAAAGGTGACCACAGTCTAAAAAGTACAGTTGTCCAAGGAAGCACTAAATGTTTCCTACAAAGCCCAGGGTGTCAGTTGAAAAATGATGGAAGAAAAGGGGATTAAGTAAAGGTAACGGACTCCTCTAGACTTACTATCGTCCACCACGAGCAGGGCAGGTCAGGAGTCTGGGTGATTCGGGGTAGAGTTCAGAAGAGTTCCCACTTTTCTCTATGGTGATGTAAAATCAGTGCATAAATATACGTGTGTGTGTGTGTAAGACAAGGAGAGGGCTGACAGAAGGCAGAGATCTCTGTCTGCTGGGAGATCTTCATTTGAACCCTTGGCTGTAGAGGGTAAGGACGACTACGGAAGGGTCTCAGTAAAACGAAGATTTTAGCTGCGCTTCATAAAATGTTGCCTTTGCATTTGTCTTCCTCAAACAAGCGATACTGATTTAATAGCTCAGAAGCTTCCAATCTATTCACAAGGCAGTCAGTCAAGGCAGACCATACTGCTGACAAAGCTAAGCAGAGCAGAGTCCCCCCACCCCACCGCTGTCCCCACATCGAGCTTCAATGACTCCCAGATATTTAGCCCTAAGATGTCGACCCCATGGCAGGGAGGGTACAGCCGGCTCATTTACTCCAGACATGGGGGTTAGATTTCAGTTAGTGAATTTGCCTTCCCCGCCAGGTACAGCTCACCTGGAAGATGATTCTGAACCACTGAGCGTTTCCAGAGGGACCGACAAGGGAAGGTACAAATCCACCCTCAGGAAATTCTCACAGCCAGCTGTGCGACACCAGAAGCCCCAGAAGCCCAGGGAGGTGGGCTGCTGCTGGTTTGCCTAATGACGCACCAGTACCTTATAGGGTTGGGTTTGAATAGAGGGTTTTGGGCCCCAAAGTCCCAGCCCTTTCCCTAACTCCACGTCGTCTCTGTTCCTCATGGGTAAAAGGGGGTAAAATGCCCATGCCCACACTGTACCCGGCAAATGAAATAAGGCCGTGCCCCTTGAGATCTGATGTCTTCATTTCTTTCCATTCCCGGTGCTTAGCGTGGTCACGCAAATCTATGTGTGTGTTAACACTCACAGAACTGGACAGTGAAGAAGCCAAAGTACAAAAATTAAAAAAAAACTCCTTTAGCCTTACATTTATCTATACCTCATTTTTCTTTGAAGGAAAAGTTAAGTGTTTCTTCTTCTATGAAGCCATTTCTGAAGAACAGGCCTCTAAGATCTTAGCGGCCCACAGCCAGGCCTGCTCACTTAGAAGTGAGCCCGGACCACCGGCTCACAGCTCACACGAGAGCTAACCTAGCGGAGCAGAGAGGAGGCTGGCAATCACAGCAGCAAACATGTGCCTTCGTAGCTGTTGCCAGCAGCCGGAAGGGCCTGGGAGATCACAGTGACCATGGCTCACACTTGACAGACAGGGACACTGAGGCCTGGAAGACAACATCCTTATCTGACATCCAAGATCCTGGCAAAGCTTTCCTGCATTTCCAAGATGCAAAATCCTCTTACGACTGGCCATCACCACTCAGCTTGGTGAACCCACACCGCCTTCTGTCCCCTCACTAACACGTTGATTTGTTCATCTGAGTCTCGGGCTAAGTTCTAAAGCTGTGAAAATCTAAGGACACAGTGTTTGGGTCCTCAGAACTTTCTAGAAAGTCCAGTATTAATAACTGTAACACGGTATGTTAAGTCATGGGGTGAGAGCCTAGGAAGAATCCAGAGGTAGCTCTTGGCTTGGAGAGTGAGTAGAAAGATGTTTGCTCTGAGGAAAGCACATGGAGGGGCACTTCAGGTCAATGGGGTCCGAAAGATCACAGTTCAGGATCACTGCGGGTAACAGGTAAGGGACGAGGGGCCTGGCAGGTCATCACAATAACAAAAACTAACCATTCAAAGCATTTATGTGCCAAGGCGATGAGGCTGAATAAGCGGGGCCAGCCAAGTCCGGATTATACAGTCTGCTGCCTAGTTAATGGGGAGCCATGGAGCCCACGTGTGGGGAAGATCAGCTGCCCACAATATGGAGGGATGGAGGCAGCCACAGGCAGGCCCAAAGGAAAGAAGTGCAGTGATTTCAACAAGAACTGAGGCAGGGAGAGGCATGGGGAGTGGGAAGGGAAGTGACCTGGCCAGGCTGAATGGGTTTAGTATATCAGAGGTAAAATGAACTGATCGTCATTGGTACTGGAGAGAATAAACAAGGTCTGTGGTCCTGGGAAATTCAATAAAAACCCATAAAACTATTGTGTTTAATTTTTATGGGATTTTGGGAAATGTAAGAATTGTTACAACAACAAGGTCTTCAAATGAGGACTCCTGAAACTGCAGGAACCCC
>RCUC01017426.1:0-56408 GCA_003697995.1 Taxidea taxus jeffersonii
TTTTTTTTTACATCCACATATAAGTGAAATCTTATGGTAGTTGTCTTTCTCTGATTGCTTCGCTCAGCATAAAACCCTTTAGAGTCATCCATATTGTCACAAATGACAAGATCACATTCTTTTCTATGGCTGAATAATATTCTACTGTGTGTATATATGTGTATGTATGTGCACACATACATACATATTGGGTTGCCTGTCTTTTTATTGTGAGTTTAGGAGTTCTTTATTTATACAGGATATGAGATTTTGTAGGATACACAGATTAGAAGTCTGTTTTCCCAGCCTGTAGCTTGCCTTTTTCACTCTCTTAATTATGTCTTTTATAATAAATAAAAATGTTCTCAATTTTATTTATTTTTTTGCTTTTTTTATTTTATTGGGATAAAATTGGCATAATATTGTGTTAGTGATGTAAACTTCACCTTAATTAATAAAAAAGATTTCTTCTGGCTCCAAATACAATGCTCTTTAAGACTCAGTGTTACTCTTGGGAGAGTAGAAAGAGGAAAACATGTTTTGGTTCAACATAAATGAGAACTTCCTAACAGTTATCCAGTAGCTTAATGGGCTGACTTGTGATGTATCCTTGTACTGGAAGTATTCTAGCAGAGACTGGGTAACTGTACCTAATGAATATTATAGAAGATACCTCTAAGTATCTCTCCAACATGACGATTCCAGGATTCTATCCTCTTAAATACTTTATCTCCTGGAAAGATCAGAATTCAGGCATAACACAAGGCAGAGTATAGTCAAGTACTGGTCTGTGAGACAGAGACTACTAATAGAAGGTAATTAAAAAGGAAAATGGCCAACTTTGATAATGAGGATTAGATCTTTTTTATGTTGTTTTAGAAAAATGTTGAAAACAAACTAAGCAATCAAATAGCAAATGTGTTAAATAAAAGTATGGTATGTGTTTATGTTTCTACAAATACTCCTTTTAATGCATCTATTGTAGAACTTTAAAAATAAGTCATCTGGGTGCCTGGGTGGCTCAGTTGGTTAAGCGACTGCCTTCGGCCCAGGTCACGATCCTTGAGTCCGAGGATCGAGTCCTGCATTGGACTCCCAGCTCCATGGGGAGTCTGCTTCTCCCTCTGACCTTCTCCCCTCTCATGCTCTCCCTCACTCTCTCCCTCTCAAATAAAAAAAGAAAATCTTAAAAAAATAATAAGTCATCTGAAAAGGAAGCTGCTTTTAACAAAGTATTCATGGGTGGGGAAAATAATAGTACCTATCTCATGGAGTAGTTGTCTGCACATGAAGCTCTTGGCACTCTCCTTGGTAAGCATTCCACATCAGGTAATATTAAGTGTGCTGCCCGAAAAATTTTTTAATGGGTGGAAAAACCTAAGTGTTAACTAAGATGAGAAAAATCTTTTTGGAACAAAGTACTCCAAATATTTATTAATTCAACAATAATTTAGGGTCATTGCCTTGCATTGACCCACTTTTACTTATACTCAACACGCGCACCATGTTATTTCATATTCTCGCGTGATTATGGAACCTTCACGTGAGCGGCTTAAAAATCAAATGTGCCCATTGGTCAACAGAATTACCCAGAGTGCTTTGCAAACATTCCTTCCGGTTCCCAGGTGCTGGAGCCGGAAGCCAGACGTCGGGTTCGCTCCTCATTTTCTGGCTGATTGTGAGGTATGGATTGATTTGGACTCCCCGTTAGCTTTTCTACTCTTCAGATTTATGATCTCTAAGTTTTTGTGGTCTCCGCTTCCAACCTGTTTTTTCTTTCCCCGTGTGCTTTGAATACAGGGCCTGAGTCTGATTCCTCAGTCCCAAATACCTGGCGCCCATTCGCTGCCACGGCTTATTTACTTGATCTTTATTTTCTTTCCGCCTTCGGGCATCTCACTAAATACCGTTCACTCCTTTCCCTCGTTTTCCTACTTTTAAGTCCTCTGCCCCGCCTCCCTCACTTTCCCTCCTTTTTCGTAGTTTGCGCGCAGGCGCCCCGCTCCACCCATTCAGTACGTTTGCTCCGCCCTTCGCGTCACTTAGGTTGGCTGGCGGCTAGCTTCTTAGCCCCCGCCCCTTTCCTAGCCCTTGTACGCGCGTGGTGGGTGGTAACAAGGTAACCAGACGACATCTCTGCCCCCGACTGGCGAGTATGTGAGTTGCAGAAGCTGCCAAATTCTCACGCCTTAGTTCTCTCTCCCTATACCTCCCAAAAGGTTGCCGTTTCTGTGTCTTTGCCCCCGAAGCCGGCTCGACTTCCCCATTAAGACCCCTGTCGTTCCCACCTCTCATTTCGCGCCTTCTCTTTTAGGCTTTGAGGAGGTGGTGTTGGAATGCCTGTGCCACCGTTGCCGGGGCGACGACTTGGTTACTTCCGTTGGTCTCAATGCTTCCGGGTTGGCATTGCGGTGGCGTTTCCGACTGTGGGAGCCTCGGCTTCCCAGTCGTCCGATGAGCCCGAGCAGGTGAGGGGGAGCTCCTGGACTTCCAGGCTGGGGAGCGGGGCTGGGCCGTGCCAGGCCGCGCGGGGCCGGGCTGGCCTGGTTCCCGGCCTGGGAGGGGCTTAACGGTCCTTTAATCTCTCTCTCCCCTCAGCTGAGTCCCTTCCCTGTCTTTCACTCTTCTGGCATCGGTGGTTTTACTTCTTCGATTGAACCCTGCTTCCTCGACCCCCTTGGGAGGCCGCCTTCTTCAGGCGCCTCCCTTCTCTCCACGAACTCGCTCTGACAGCTGAGGAACTGGCAAGATCCTGCTACCCAGAGGGTGAATGGGTATCTTTCCTGGAATAATCCTAATTTTTCTAAGGGTGAAGTTTGCAACGGCGGCCGTGATTATAAGCGGAGTAAGCAAACACCTCCATTGTGTTAGTGTGAGGGATGCTGTTAAAAGATGCTCCCCTTCAGTTTCTACCCCCTGCCAATCCTTGAGGTCTAGGCATTGATGGCATCTATTAAAATGCAGTTCAGCTAACTAATGGGGATGACAGCCATTATTGGCATGAATTAGATTCTCAAACAAGATAACAGCAGGGAAGTTTGTAGTTCTCTGTTGGTGTTTTCTTGGTCTTTCCAGGCTAGGTATGCTTGGAGTTATTTTGAACTCTTGTCTTAATTCTCTACATCATCAAGTTCCTTTGTGTTTTCATTTTAGAAGTTTATCTCTAATCTTATTGCCAGCAAACATGTTGTCTGCTTTACTTCATACCATCCTAAGCAAGTTTCCTTGCCTCTCTCATTTGTAATCCACTGCTTGCTGCAGCCCTAGTAGCCTAACTAAAATGTGGATATCCTCATGTCCCGTCCCTGTTCAAAAACTTATAGTATCCCTCTCACCATTTTGGTTTTAAGCTTTTCAGTGTAACCTTTTCCTTACTATACTTCTTGTCTGAAAATTGTTTCAATCTGTTAAGGGAATTCTCTGTTCCCGTTAGCTTCCCCTCTTCCTTCTCAGAGCAAACCATACTGATGCCTGCCTCCAAATGCTGTGCTTTTTCCACATTTGTGTCTCTGTTCATCCTGTTTTCCTCCTCTACCCTCCCTTATCTACACCTATACCTGATTCTACCCACACTCTGGGAAGGCCCATTTTAAGCCTCACCTCCAGAAGCCTTTCAGATTATTCAGGCGCATGCTGATTGTCTCCTTTTCCATAGTCCTGCTCTTGTAG
The DNA here is from genome assembly GCA_003697995.1 of Taxidea taxus jeffersonii. Taxonomy (NCBI): domain Eukaryota; kingdom Metazoa; phylum Chordata; class Mammalia; order Carnivora; family Mustelidae; genus Taxidea; species Taxidea taxus. Next base: position 3,649 of record RCUC01017426.1, read on the forward strand.
TTTGTACCGTATAATTTAGTACTTAATTTTTCTCTAATGAGCTACTTTGATTTCTCCTGCCAGACTATAAGCTCTTGAAAGGCAAGTACTGTATTTCGTACAACTTTATCCCCACCCCAATGTCCTTGATTATCCAGGAAAGATAAGTCGAATGATAGATATTGTCCCGTGTTAGAACATATGTTTGTTTTTTTAACATGACGTTTGTACCCATAGCATGTTGCAGGATTGGGCATTTAGTATGCCTTCAATAAATATTTGCTTCTCTCTCCATTATTACCTCCCAAGCCTGAGAATCTGTAATGCCCACTCTTTTTTAAAGGAGAAGGTGAGAAAAGTACCCAGATTTATCTGACCAGATATTTGGAATAGTGTAGTGCTATGTAACTTGTGTTCTAAGATATTCTTCTCACTCTTTAAGCCATCAGATTTTCCTTAGACTTCAGAACACATGTTTGCATTTTAAAGACATTTTTCATTGGCTGCTTTATGTGATGAATATTTAAAGTAGTATATTTCTGTTTTAAGACAGATGTGACTTCTTTTCTTTTACCCATATCTGGGGATAGCCCCCAGAAGTAAAAATCATTTTTAGCATGCTTAGTGTCTTTCACACAAGTAATTCTCTACAAAAAGGCAAGGGAAGAGAATTAGAGAATCTCTGAGGATGAATAAAAACAAGATGTTGTGTACAAAGTATGTAGCATTGCTCAGGTCTAGCAAGTTAACTTTCTAATTTGTCACATAATCTTTTACATACACACTGCCTACATAGATAAAGGACATTTCACTGGAATCAACCAAGTATTTACCCAATTCTGTGCAAGGCTTAAGAAAAGTACTCTGAGACATGGTGGTTGCCTTCAGGGATCTTACCTAGTTAAGAGAGAAAATAACATGGGGCAACTAGAAGAGAAACCTCATCCTTTGTGCCTGAAATTAAGATATAGAAGGGGGTAAATGAAGGTTCAAAAACATTGCACAACTGTGGAATAGATATAACATGGCATGCATGCATGCATGTATACCTTATGTAAAAGAGGTTTTAGCTGACATTTTAGTGATTTCAATAGTGTGATATGGCCTCTGCAGAAGTGACTGCAATTTTCAGCTGTAGTAAATGGCATATAATATAGTGAATAATGAAAATTATTGTGGATGTTTACACTGAGAAAGATAAGATGTAGGAGAACATGATAGCTATCTTGCTGTCTTTAAATACTTGAAGAACCCCAATAGGGAAAAAGAATAGTTTAATATTACCTCCCCAAATGGGTGAAAACTAGAGCAAAGCAGACTTTTGGCTCAGTATGAGGAAAGGATGTCTAAAAACAGACCTAATTAAAGCTATAAAGGACTTTTCCGTAACAAGATTCTTTCCTAACACGGAGGAAAAGGCATTTTACTGACAGATGGGGGAGTGGTAGCAGTGTTGAATTTGGCCAGTGATCTCTAGACTTTTGGATTTCATGGACCAATAACATTTAAGTGAAAGTGTGGGGGAGGAGGCACAAATTAAGGTAGCTAGTGTTATTTTGCTAAGGAGAATACTAAAAAATCAACTACCAACTGCATTTCATACAGGAAAGGTGATTTAAAAAAAATCTCCAGGAGGAAGAACATGATTTCCTAATATATAGTCCTTTAAATTAAACACATTCGGCTGAAGAAAAAAGCACTATGTGCTCTTATTTTCTTCATTTCACCTCAATTGTGAAAACTTCATTAAGGAACCACTGGGCTGACTGATCTAAAATTCTGTTCCCTGCTATGGCTCTGCCCCCTGCCTTTAACTGATTTATTATTGTTCCCTGAACCCTGGGAACATCCTCCTTATTGGAAAGTCTGGGTGGCAGATAGTAAATTTCTGATAAAGGCTTTCTCTGGAATGAGATGAGTGGAAAGAAATTGTAAAAACAAAGCTTTTGGAGAGAAGCATAGCAGCCATTGAAATGCTTGACTATTTTGGTAAATCTCTAAATGCCCTCTCCATTGACTAAGAAAGGAGATATGCCCTGGTCCTTGCTTTTCCATGCTTACCCTCTCACATGTGTGTCATGTTTTACTATCAGTTGTAATAAAATGTGCTCATAACTGAAAATGTTAATGAGATAATACTTAGTACTTAAGACTCATTTCAGACTGCTGCTGGTACTTGAAGTGCCTAGTCCTACTTTGCTTTTTAGAATTTCTCTCAACAACTTCCCTCTAAAAAAGCTATCTATTCCAGACTCTGTATATCAGAGGGACTGGCTGATCACACTATACTTAAAGGAAGTGTCCATAATTATTTTTTGTGGCCTCTTACTAAAATATTTGTCTGTGTGTTTAGTGTCCTCTTTGGGAAATTGTTCATTTGTGCTTATTTACAGAGCTTTCCTTTTGGGGAAATAAAGCAGACCTTGCCTTTCCTAAGAAGAGACTGTGACTCAATGGTGCTAACCTTAGATTGGGCAGTGGGGGGTTGGGGAGCAAGTAATACCTGTTAAAATGTAAATTTGAGTACTTTTCAAAATGTAGTAATGATAATAGCTAATAGTTGAACCTAGAGGGTGCCTGGCTGGCTCGGTTGGAAAAACGTGTGACCCTTGATCTTGGAATTGTGAGTTCAAACCCATGTTGGGTGTAGAGATTGCTAAAAAATAAACTTAAAAAAAATAATATTTGAAAAAAAAATATTTGCACTGGGTGCCAGGCACTTTTCTAGGTATTTTACATGTATCACTTAATTTTCACAACAACCCTATAAGATAGTGTTTATTATCATCCCCATTTTATGGTTCAGAAAACACGGGCATGGAGTAGTTAAGTGACTTGGTCACAGAGCTAGTAAGTGTCAGCATTTGAACCTAGGCAGTCTGACTTCTGAGTCTTTATTCCTGACTATAAAGCACTTGAAGATGTATTTGAAATTCAATAGTATATATACTGTGAAGTTCTGGAAAAGGAATGATTTAAAAGAAATCTCAAAGTCCATCTTAAAAGAGATTACTTCCAGCTGGACCAGGATTTAGTAGGTGATGCACGGAACAGTAGTAGATCTTAAAGTGTGGAAGCACCAGCATTATTTGGAAACTTGCATATTCTCAGGCCAAACCCAGGGCACTAATCAGAAAATCTAAGGGTGAGGCCCAACACTCCATGTTTTAATTCACCTTCTAGATCATTTTGGTGCACCTTAAATTTGAAAACCACTGATTTAAAGGGCAGAGCTATGGAAAAAAAAATCCAAGAGAGAAATAGCAGAGAGTGGCAGGAAAAACAAAATGAAAAGATTGAAGATGACAGGGGTAATGGGGGTGGGATGGGGAAAAAGGAGAGGGAGCTGGGAGTAGAAATACATTGTTAAGGAGTCTGAACATCAAAGAAAAACAATATTTGATTGTATGTGCTTTAAAAGGCCAGGAAAAAAGAAATTTACTAGGTGGGTGTATGTTAAATGTCAGAGAGGAGAGAGACATTCATATTGTTTTCATTCCTCTGGGAACCAGAAGGAAGATGAAAAAGTACTTAGTCAACTTGGGCTTTGAGGGGAGAAATTGTGTATAGCTAGAAGTAGTTAGATGAACTAAAACCCTGACATTTAGTGGAGAGATGAGAGGGCTAAGACTGTGAGAGGGGAGTGGTGTCAGCCTTTGCTTTGCACCTGAATCAAGGTAACAGAATACCATGAACTGCTTTTATGAGATGCCTTAGCCTATATAGTTTGAACTCTAGGTTCCTTCACTTGTGATTCTCTAGTTGAATGTCTAAGTTGGTTGTGCTGGATGGACTGAAACCTCTTCTTTGGGTGGGGACATGGATAAAATTAAAGAAACTGGAGAGAATGAAGGGCGCAAGTTGATCTTTGAGGGAATTGCACGCCTACCCATACAGAATGGCAGTAAAGAACACATTCATGATCATCCAGCACGTAAAACAGGATTCCTCATTTTGTTTCATTCCACTTGGTAGGGTTTTTCCTCTACATTTGTTTTATTTGTCAATTTTGTTGGTATAAATAATGTAATCAGACACTAACAAATGCTCCTCACTCTTGTGCCTTGTTCTGATCTGTGTTTATTTTTAGCACCAGAAAAGTGCCACTGTAAGCCATGAGATGTCTGGTCTGAATTGGAAACCCTTTGTATATGGCGGCCTTGCCTCTATTGTTGCTGAGTTTGGTAAGAATGTGAAAACTGACAAATCTGCTTCTGTGGTATAGATGGTAGTTTATGGTGACAGTTATTTTTGGTGAAAACTAGAGAAAAAGTGCAAAGAAGCTCATATTTGTTTTAAAAACTAATCTTTAAGCCATCAAGTGATATTTTCTGAGAAAGTTCTACAAATGGTATGGTGAATGAGATTAAGAAAAGTTGAACTTAAGAAGCTCTTTTGATAGTTTAATGATTTGTTAATATGCTCTAGACTTAAGTAATATGAAAAGATAAAGGGAGTTAGTAAATACAGGGGTTTCTGCTATATATTTGTACTAATGGTCTTTCCTTAATGCTAAGTTGTTTGTAACTTTCTTAGTAAGTATCCAAAGTTCTTTTTTCAAACCTCTGTTAGATTTTGGAAGAAAATTGACTAATAAAATCAAACTAGGTTCTTTGCTACTTGATTTTAATTTTGAAATATTTGTAGATTGTGTTTTTTCATTTTACAAATTTTCTCTCTCTTAAACTATTCTTAAGTGACTCTAATCCATTAATCTTTGTTGACTTCCTTGACAAATACTGTGTTTGTGTGATATCAAGGTCATCAGTGACCAGAGCTACATAATGACCTTGTTAGTTCTAGATTTCGAAATATTCCCTGGAACATATTTTGTCAATGTAATCACCACTTCTGTATGTTGATTTAATAAAAGAAGTTGTTTAAAGAAATTTCCTAAGCACTGTGCTGGTATTAGTCCCAACTTACCTGGGAACCAAGATGAGTAGATCAAATAGGACTTTGCCTTTATCTTTCATAATATTAAGGAACTATTTGTTTCTTGTAAACAAATAAAAAAACCCCACAAAACTTTCTAATAGTATATAAGGGTGCCTGCAACAGCAGTCCCATTTTTTCTTACATTCTTTGTGAAAATTTGGGGAGATTTTATGAAGGAGAAGTAGGGAGATGAGATGGTGGGCAGAGGAAGAGACAAATGCCAGATTGTATGTTACAGATGAATAAAACATCATTTAAATTATTTTGTATTTGTAGTATATTAGGATCATCTTAAAGCACTTTATTATATCACAGTTTCAATTATACTGTGGGTCAGTCCTACTGCCTAGATACAGTACAGTATATTTCACTTTACCACATACAACTCTTCTGACAGTGGTACTCCTAGAAGAGATACCCTCATTGTGTTATAAGAAGGACTTTGTCTTATGTTTTAAAATTGTCATTGACTTAAATTTGGCCAAAATTTTAACTGTGACTCTCTGGAAAAACTTATAAATCAGTGTGTTCCTTTATAGGAACATTCCCTGTGGACCTGACCAAAACGCGACTTCAAGTTCAAGGCCAAAGCATTGATGTTCGCTTTAAAGAGATAAAATACCGGGGAATGTTTCATGCCTTGTTCCGCATCTATAAAGAAGAAGGTGTATTGGCTCTGTATTCTGGGTGAGAGTGGATTCTTTCCTTCATGAAGGGAAATACTTTTTAAAGAAGCCATGCATTTCAGCTGTCTCATAGTGTGTGCCCTTCATATTCACCATACCAGTTTGTAATTCAATATTGACATGCCAGTTTATATTTCACTTGCTTGTAGGTCTTGAGCTCTGGATTTTGTGTGCATCTGGCTTTAAGTGATATGTTTGAAAATGGATATCTCATTGCAGCATTGGCTTTCTCCTGTTTTCCTGAGAGTCATCGAGAGCCACTGTGAATAGCAGCACCAGTTAATTGTATATATTTCTGTAATATTCTTCCTGAGTTGCCAAATGCTCAGTTCTTTTAAAAATTTCCTCTTTAAATAAATATTATTCTGGCAGGTTAAACATGAAATGCAGAATGAGAGAGAGGGAGACCTATCTATTTGTCAACTTTTAATTAGCTATAGGTTTGTGGTTTTCTCATGTATCTGCTGCCAATTTCCTAGGTCACTCCTGCATTCAGGTTACCAGTTTACTGCTCAGAGAATGGACATCAATTTTATTATTAACCTGTGTTAGACTTCGTTTTAAAAGATAATTTTCTTAGGGAAAAAAAATCAAGTAATATATCCTGAAGCTAGTGAATCATGGATCAACTGTTTTACCTTGTTCTTTAATCAGCATGGATGATCACAAGATTATTTTTTTCTAATAGCAAGCAATAATGTCAGAAATATGCATATTTAGTCATCATTTTAAAAATCAGAATCATCCAAGCTGCTGTCGTCTTTCTATTTATAACTACTAAAGTGTAGTTCTGCAATTTGGAAGAATCTCAAAGGAGGTATGAGTGAGAATGTCTTCAGTTTATAAGCAGGACTTAAATAGAGTGAAATCTTGGCTCTGGTACCTCCTTGATAGATTAAAGATGTATCTACAACTGTGAAGAAGTAAGGCTGATTTTTTAAAAGAACCTCCATGGGCGCCTGGATAGCTCAGTGGGTTAAAGCCTCTCCCTTCAGCTCAGGTCATGATCTCAGGGTTCTAGGATCGAGGCCTGCATCGGGGATCTCTGCTGGCGCGGAGCCTGTCCCCCCGCCCCCGACCTGCCTCTCTGCCTACTTGTGATCTCTGTCAAATAAAGGAAAAACTTTAAAAAAACCTCTGTGAGGGGGTTGGGGAGGGGATAGGGTACTGGATGATGAACATTAAAGAGGGCACGTGATGTAATGAGGACTGGTTATTATGTAACACTGATGAATCACTGAACTCTACCTCTGAAACTAATAATACACTGTATGTTAATTACTTGAATTGAAATTTTAAAAGAATTTAAAAAATAAATGATACCATATAACCCCCGCCCCCAAAATAAATTTAAAAAAATCTCCATGCAGTGAATAATGGTGTATACTTCTTTTTCTACACTGCTAGATTTGGTTTGCTAATATTTTGTTAAGGATTTTTGCATCTAAATTCCTGAGAGATACTGGCATATGGTTTCTCCGTTTTTGTATTCTTTTTGTCTGGTTTTGGTATCAGGGTAATACTAACCTCATAAAATGAATTGGGAAATATTCTCTCTTTTTTCTGGAAAAGATTGTGTAAGATTGGTGTTGATTTTTTAAAAAAGATTTTATTTATTTATTTATTTGATAGAGAGATAGCAAGAGAGGAAACACAAGCAGGGGGAGAGAGAGAGGGAGAAGCAGGCATCTCGCTGAGCAGGGAGCCTGATGCAGGGCTTGATCCCAGGACCCTGGGATCATGACCTGAGTCAGAGGCAGACGCTTAATGACTGAGCCACCCAGAAGCCCCTGGTGTTGATTTTTTAAATGCTTGGTAGAATTCCCCAGTGAAATTATCAGGGCCTGGAGGTTTCCATTTTGGGAACTTTTAAATTATGAATTAAAATGTTTTAATGGTTATGAGACTATTCAGATTATCTATTTCATCTTTTTTGATGATTCCCATATTTTTATCTATTTCATTTTGAGTTTTGGTAGTTTGTAGTTTTTGAGGAATTAGTCCATTTCTTCTGAGGTGTTGAATTTATGAGCATAAAGTCGTTTATAGCATTCCCTTATTATCCTTTTAATGGCTGCAGAATTTATAGTACTGTCCATTTCATTCCCGATATTGATTTTTTCAAAAGAGCTTTTTGTTTTATTGATATTTCTCTCTTTTTCTGTTTTTAATTTTATTAATTTATGCTCTTTATTATTCCTCCCCTTCTGCTTGCTTTGGGTTTACTTTGCTCTTCTTTTTCTAATTTCTTGAGTTAGGGACTTAGATTATTGATTTGAGACTCTCTCTCTCTTTCTCTATTCTTTTCTTCTTCTTTTTCTATGGTGGGCAGCAAAGCAAAGTTTATTGAGTGATACTAAAATGATAGTACAAATCTCCTAAAGAGATTGGGCAACCCCAGAGGTTGCCCAAGACTTTCCCTCATTTCTAATGTAAGCATTTTGTGCCATAAATTTCCCTCTCAGCACTGCTTTGGCTGTATCCTACATATTTTAATAGGTTGAATTTTCATTTTTGTTTAGTTCTGTGTATTTTTAAAATTTCCTTTGGGAGTTCTTATGAACCATGGATTGTTTAGAAATGTGTTGTTTAATTTCCAAGTGTTTGAGGATTTTCCTTATTGATTTCTAGTTTAATTCTGTTATGGTCAGAGAACATACTCTACTTGACTTCACTTTTAAATTTGTTGAGGTTTGTTTTATAATCCAAATGTGCTCTCTCAGTGAATGTTCCATGGGTGCTTGAAAAAATGCATGTTCTGATATAGTTGGGTGGAATGAGGTGAGTAATGGAAATGAGTAAACTATCTAGTTATGTATAATCTACAACACATGTTGAGTATAATTGATTTTTTTCTTTCTTTTTTGGCAGAATTGCCCCTGCCTTACTAAGACAGGCATCATATGGCACTATTAAAATTGGCATTTACCAAAGCTTGAAGAGATTATTTGTAGACCGTTTAGAAGGTCAGTATAGACTCATTCTCTTTTGGGGTAATACTCAGAGGGATTATTGAAATCATGCTTACTGAGAAGCATGCGTCATGGGATGCCTGAGAGTGGGTGACAGTTATTGTAAGGACAAAGCAAGCTCTAATTGATTTGGGATTAATCCTTGCAGAGGTGATAGATGGGTTAGAGGAACCTGCTCTTTAAGTTTTTCCCTTTTCTTATCAAAGAAAAAAAAAAAGGCTTTTGCTCATCACAGAAGGAACACGGGTAAGTTTGTCCAGAAAATTAATGCTGTCCTCATCAACAAAAGAACTTTAGCTATAAGCAATTCTTTAGCTGCCTATTTTGATAAGCTTTTATTAGATGGAGGAATTTTAGACTATTCTAGATTCTGTTGTACCTGTGGCCACCTTACCCATATTCAGCATTATCATATGTCTCTAAATGGGCTGCTGCAGCTTTTCCAGCTTGATATCATACTAAATGGTATTTTACCACAGGCCTAGGGCTTTTGCATAGTTGAGGATAGCTGGAGAGACTTTTGATTAGTAATGTTCTTTGAATTACTTTATTGTCCTAAATTGACTTTTTCTGGAGCCTCTTTGAGGATTCTGAAGGGTTCGCTTACTAAAATAATTTCCTTTCACAGATGCTTCACTTGGGTTTACCTAGTTTCTATTTGTAGGCTCTTCATGGTAAGGAGGCATGGTGAAGATAGAATTTTCATTTTAGAACATTATGCTCTGTGGTTTCTTCTTTTTTTTTTCTCCTTTTGGCTGAGCAGATTTAGTTTCAAATGACTGGTTTTTCATATATGTCTACAGAATCTTCTTTAAATAAATAGAAGCTAGTAGATATCAAAGCCAGTCAAGATTAATATTTAGGTAATTTTTTTTATCTGTTAACTCAAGTTTTTATTTTTTAACATTTGGTTCCTAAGTCTTTAGAGTTGATGAGTCTCCAGGAAAAGACAAAAGAATTTTCTTTAGGTATTTGAAATGATTGAAGAAGAAATACTACATTTGAATTTATGTGGGTTACTGGCAGTTGCTGTATATAGAATAATAGGACATGTTCCAGTGTCTTTTAGAAACACTTTTTAAAAAAATAATGATTTATGTTTCAGTACTTATTTGGGATCTAGAATTTTTTTTAAGATTTTATTTATTTATTTCACAGAGAGCACAAGCAGGGGGAGCAAGGGAGGGAGAAGCAGGCTCCCTGCTGAGCAGAGAGCCTGATGTGGGGCTTGATCCCCAGACCCTGGGATCATGACCTGAGCTGAAGGCAGATGCTTAACCGACTGAGCCACCCAGGCACCCTGGGATCTAGAAATATTTGAGTTTCTTTAGTTTCGTAAGCTTTTGTGGTTCATTTGTCTGCTTGGGGTTCCTTTCCTCTGATAGATGAGTACTCTCTTCTTCAAAACTGGTACTTGGTACAAACAAACTTTTTTTCCTTTTTACAGATGAAACTCTTCTAATTAATATGATCTGTGGGGTAGTGTCAGGAGTGATATCTTCCACTATAGCCAATCCCACTGATGTACTAAAGGTAAGAAAGGTCTGGTAGCATTAGATGTATACCAAGTGTTATGGAAAGAGCATGAACTTTGAGTCAGATTTGGGTTTAGGGCTCCATTCTGTCACTGCTGTAAAACCTTGGGCAAATAACTGCTTTAAGCCTTGGTTTCCTCATTTGTAAGTACTTACTGCATAAGGTTGTTTAGGATTAGAGATAATATATGTAAACTGCCTATCATACTTGGCAGATAGTAGGTGCTCAGTAAATAGTAATCAATTTATTATGATATGCATTAATCCGTTGGTCTTTAGAGTATGCAAACACTTATAAGATTGTTTCCAAGGGCGATGCAATTTTAAGGCGATCAGTTTCCAGATCCCTTATTTCCATTTGTTTTCTTCTAAAATTGATATGAGAATTTTTGTTTTTAATAGTTCTTTCTGCACTTTACAAAAGAAAGGCATATTCTCCACCATTTCAAATCTTAGTATGGTATATTGAGCTGTGATGTAATCTGGGGTACCAGGCAAAGGGATAAATCAAAATATAGCTTTTGGAGAAGCCTCCTTTAATGGCTAATTGAGGTATGTTAGTCTGTAATTCATCTGTCTTTTCTTGTCTTACCTATATTTCCTTTAAGGGTGAGATTTGGCTTTAAAATGGTATATTTTGGTCTGTGCTGGGATTATTTTGAATTCAGAATTAGAATAGCATAGGTTAGTGGTGTTGATTTTTAAAAATATAATTTAATTTCTTTCAGATTTTTTCTTTTATGGTGATGATGATGATGTTATTGTTGTTATGTTACCATACAGTCCGTCATTAGTTTTTGATGTAGTGGTCCAAGATTCGTTGTTTACATATAACACCCAGTGCTCCATGCAATATGTGCCCTCCTTTCAGATTTTATCAAAACACAAGATGAAACATTTAATAATATCAGCAGTCATTTTATCTCATGGTACACATTTTCTACATAGTTAATAACTTACTTAAACTTATGATTAATTAAAAGCACTAAATATATGATTATAATGTCTGAGAGGACCCTGAGTTTTTGACATTTATTTTAGCGGGCATGTGAGAAAAGAGGACATGTGCTTTATTTTATTCAAAACCATAGGTGACTAGGTTAGTGAAAGAGAGATCTATTGCAATTTAGAGAATTTAAGAACTGAAAGAGTGACTTGAAACACAGCACACATGAAAGAAACCAGTGATGGTTGATGGGGAAAAGATACGAAATGATCTTTCTGGGTTAAACAGAGTAATGTAGCTACAGAATTTTTATATCACTTTAGATTTACAGAGCAAGTATTTATGAAGAGAATTGATTGTATCCTAAAAGTCCAGAACATTTGCAATATAATTACACTTGACCTTTTCAGGAACAATAATACTTAACTCCCTAAAGCTTCTTTTCTTATCTATCTGGATCCTTGATTTAATCACCTAAGTGATTTGCTTTAATTTCCTGTCCCTCTGACCTGCCTGGTATGATTATAACCATTGACCAATGCTATAATCTCCCTTTTCCTTTCTTATACCTTGGTAGGGCTGAGGGTGTTGGGGATGGGGAGAAACACAAACTTAGATGGTGACACTACCAATATAGGATCTATAATCACAGTTGAGCTGTTCAGTCCTTTCACATATCCTTGGACAACTCTTTCTCTGATATACTATGTGTTACTTCCTTGCCTTTGTTTATATAACTCTCTTTCTGACTGTAATGTCTTTTCCCCCTTAGTGAATTCATCCTTCAAGTTTGCTCAGGAACAGGGATAGGACTAGGATGAGACAAGTGAGGTATTCCCCTTGGATACAAAATGGAAGGGGACACAAAAAACTCAGTAATCAAGAGAAATAACCTTTTTATGCAATATTTTTCAAAAACTAAAGTGAATGCAAACTACTCATGATGAATAAAATACCAATATTTTGTATAATTCATCTCATCTCCCCTGAATCTCACCCCTTTGGATCCTATCTTTAGTTAACTACAGTTTAATATTTGGTTCATTGTGGGTTTTGTGCATAAATTTTCATGTTTTGAAATATTGTATTATTATTTGTCTGGATTACTGAGGTTTTTTGAGTCCCCCCTCCTACATTTTGTGCCAGAGGAAAGTGCCACACCTCACTGTAGTCTCAGTCCTGCTCAGGAATCACCTCCTTCATGAAGTCTCCTACTTAGGATATTTGTAGTTTCCATTTTAATTGAGTTTAGGTTTTTATTTTAAAACTCTTAGTAGCAGTTGACTTTGCACATAAAAACATGCTGTTTCATGATTTCCCAAAGACATTTTTGAAACCTAGAGTTGCACATCATGAAAATCAGGCCCACATTTGGGCCACTAGTATTTAGTGTCTTACTACTATGATTTTATGTCTGCCTTCAGTTGGAAATTGTACCAAATATTTCAGGGCTTTTTAATGTTAGCTTTATTTTCTTACACCTCTCAAAGGCTACTTTGCAGAGTACAGTGTGTAATGCTTTTTACAAATAGAATTCAATTTAAAGTCTTGTAAGCATGAAACTATATTTTAAAACCTTTTTTGCTATTAATAATTACATAAAGAATACATGTTCAGTGTAGAAAAAAGTAGAAGACAGGAGAAAAACACAAAAGAAGAAAATGTCCATTTGTCTTGTTACTCAGACTTAAATCACTGTCTGCATTTGGGTGTGTATATTTTCATCCAGTCTCTTTAATGTGCATATTTTTAAGTTTATATCATATTTTTCAAAGATTTTATTTTTTTAAAAGATTTTATTTATTTATTTGAGAGAGAGCCCAAGCAGGGGAACAGCATAGGGAGAAGGAAATAGGATCCCTGTTGAGGCTTTATCTCAGGACCTGAGCCAAAGGCAGATGCTTAACCGACTGAGCAACCCAGGTGTCCCTAAAGATTTTATTTTTTAAGTAATCTCTACACCCAATGTGGGGCTGAACTCACAACCCTGAGATAAAGAGTTGAATGCTTAGAGCACCTGGGTGGCTCAGTCGGTTAAGCATCCAGCTCTTGATTTATGCTCAGGTCGTGATCTCAGAGTGGTGGGATGGAGACTCATGTCAGGCTCTGCAATCAGCAGGAAGTCTGCTTGAAATTCTTGCACTCTCTCCATCTCCCCCTACCCCTGCTCATGTATATAGGCACATTATCTCTCAAATAAATAAGTCTTAAAAAATGTATAAAAAAAGTTTCATGCTCTACCGACTGAGTCAGCTTATAAGTATCCCATCAGTTTACATGTTTTTAATAAAAATGGCATAGCCTGCGTACTGCTCTGCAACATGCTTTTTCTATTTAGCAGTTACTTTCTGACATTTCCCAAAATGAACAGATATTCTGCAATAAAATTTTATGGCTGCATAGTATTCCCTTAAATGGACATATCATAATTTATGCAACCAGTCCTTTGTTTTTGCTTTTAGACATGCAGATTGTTTCTAGTTTTTTACTAAATGATTATCTTTTTTTTTTTAAGATTTTATTTATTTATTTGACACAGAGATCACAAGTAGGCAGAGGAGCAGGCAGAGAGAGAGGGAAGAAGCAGGCTCCCCACTGAGCAGAGAGCCTGACGCAGGGCTCGATCCCAGGACCCTGAGATCATGACCCGAGCCGAAGGCAGAGGCTCAACGCACTGAGCCACCCAGGTGCCCCCTAAACGATTATCTTAAATGAATTATTTTCTACCCACATTGAGTACTTGTTCTTTCTTTCCTGCAAATTTTCTTTCAACTCCAGAATTGATGGACTTAGTATAGGAATGTGAGGCTGGTGAAAATAATTTTTATAAAATATATTTTGACACAAATTACATTTTTAAAATATATAGTTTGTCATTAGTTTCCTCATAATAGCAGGGTAATATTTCTGATAATTCCCAAATACTGTTTTCTTTATTTTAAATGAGCGTAACATCTTGTTTTGGTCTCTGTTAAAACAGAGAATAAGAATATTCTTATTTTAGATTCGGATGCAAGCTCAGGGGAGCTTGTTCCAAGGCAGCATGATTGGCAGCTTCATCGATATATACCAACAAGAAGGTACCAGGGGTCTGTGGAGGGTGAGTACTCTTTTCCTGGTATTGTTTTATGCCTATTTCCTATACTTTGCAAATAATACTTTCTATGTAAAGCAATAAAATTATGAATTGTCATTTTACACTGTTTAAGATTCTTGGTAACCCAGAAGATAAGGTAGGAAACCTCTTATCACCAATGAAAGGACCAAAACTTACCAGTTGTCTTTATTTTTGCTTAGTGTTTGGGGGTTGTGTGAGAGAAGGTTATTATATTATTTGAGGTCCTTTGGTTTGTTCAAATTCACAGTGAATTTAGTTCTTCAATATATATTTTGCTAGTTTTCTTTTTTTTAAAAAGATTTTATTTATTTATTAGAGAGAGAGAGAGCGAGCACAGGTAGACAGAGAGGCAGGCAGAGGCAGAGGGAGAAGCAGGCTCCCTGCTGAGTGAGGAGCCCGATGTGGGACTGGATCCCAGGACGCTGGGATCATGACCTGAGCTGAAGGCAGCCGCTTAACCAACCGAGCCACCCAGGCGTCCCTATATTTTGCTAGTTTTGTACTAACATAGCAGTATATGTTTATGATAGTCTCTGCTTACCCAAAACAACTTTTTTTAACCTTATATAATACAAATTGTACTGTAAAATTTTGAGGTCTATAAAAGCGAAAAAAATGGAGTAGTCTTACTAGCTAGAGATAATTACTGTTAACATTTTGTCATATTATCTTCCAGTCTCTTATCTCTACTCCTTTTTTGTTGTTGTTCCTATAACTGTTTATCTTATTTTAATCACCTAGTATTGTAATACTAAGTAAGAGTCCTAGTAGAATATGCAGAGGGAGTAGAATGGGAAATCCATTAATAGGCTATTAAAGAAGAAAGCTTTGTTTTTTTTCTTCCTTTATATTTTCCCCCAACATCCTATAAAAATTTTCAAAGATACAGAAGAGTTGAAAACAGAACATACCCAGATTGAATGACTGTTACAGTCTGACTTTTTTTGCTTTATCTGTGTGTATGTGTATACACAGTAAACACACACATTTGTGTGTGTGGGGGTTGCTAAACTATTAGAAAGGAAGTTGCACATCTTGATACTCTACTAAATAGTTCATTATGCATCTCCTAAGAATAAGGACATTTTCCTACATTATAATACATAATAACAATATCATTATCACACCTAAGAAAATTAACAAGTCCCTAATACCTAACACCCAGTTTATATTCAAATTTCCCTTATTGATGAGACCAGGCCAGGTTTCTTTATAGAATATTTCCTGCAAACTAGAAGTTAGGTCTGTTGGCTTCATTAGATTCATGTTAAACATTTTGGTAAGAGAACTTCATAGGTGACACTCTATATTTCATATTTCATCACAGCAAGAAGCACATGTTAGGTTGTCCCACAATTAATGATGCTGAATTTGATTACTTGGTAAGATAATGTCCACCAGATCTTACCACCATAAAAGATAAGTTTTTCCTTTTTGTAATTAGCGGATAATCTATATGATGACATTCTAGCAACATGCATATATCCTATTATTTAATAACATTTCACCTAATGCTGTTAGCATCCATTAATGATCCATGAGGTTTCTTTTTGATAACAGGGTGCACTTTCTTGATTAGTCTAATTTAAAAAACCAGAAAATGGACCTAACTAGAAATTTTTCATAAACTAATGCTAAGGGAAAGGCAAACAGCGATAAATACAACAGGGAGATTTTGTCAGGGGAATATAGCTACTTTGTTTTTAATTAAAAATTTTAATTGTGGTCAAATACATGTAACATAAACTTACCATCTTAACCATTTTTAAGTATACTGCTCAGTAGTGTTAAGTACATTTACATTGTTGGTCAGCCAGTCTCCGGAACTCTTTTCATCTTGAACTCCATACCCATTAAACAACTACATCTACTCCCCCATTCCCCCTACCCCTAACCCCTGGCGACCATCCTTCTATCTATCTTTATGAATTTGGCTTTTCTGGGTACCTCATGTAAGTGGAATCATATAGTATTTGTGTTTTTGTTCCTGGCTTATTTTACTTAGTGTAATGTCTCCAGCTTCATTCTTGTCCGATGTATCAGAATATCCTTTCTTTTTTAAGGCTGAATAATCTTCCATTGTGTGTATATGCCACATTTTATTTATCCACTCATCTGTTAATGGGCAAGTTGGTTGTTTCTGTATCTTGGCTCCTGTGAATTATGCTACTCTGAATATGGGTATGCAAATATCTCTTCAAGACTCTGATTTCAGTTCTTTTGTGTATATACCCAGAAGTGGGATTGCCGGGTCACATGGTAATTCGTGTTTAATATTTTGAGGAATGGAGCATAGCTACTTTTATGATCTAGGATGATCCAGGCACATAAAATAAAGAAGTGAAGTACATTGTATTATGTGTTCTTTTGACACAGACATGTAGTATTTGCATATTAAAATACAGGGATATTTTTTTTCATTTCAACAAGGAAATAGGTTTGCCAAACACATGGTCGTCTTCTTTATTAGTGTTTTATTTTTCTGTTTGATTTCACATGGGTGGATACTGGAAACATTTTATTTTCTAACCCCATTGTAAGAAATAATAGCACAAAAATAGAGTCACCATATGACCAAGCAATTGCACTACTGGGTATTTACCCCAAAGATACAGATGTAGTGAAAAGAAGGGCCACATGTTGGGGTGCCTGGGTGGCTCAGTGGGTTAAAGCCTTTGCCTTCGGCTCAGATCATGATCCCAGGGTCCTGGGATCGAGCCCCGCATCGGGCTCTCTGCTCAGCGAGGAGCCTGCTTCCTCCTCTCTCTCTGCTGGCCTCTCTGCCTACTTGTGATCTCTGTCTGCCAAATAAATAAAATCTTTGAAAAGAAAAAGAAGGGCCACATGTCCCCCAGTGTTCATAGCAGCAATGTCCACAATAGCCAAGATGTGGAAGGAGCTGAGATGCTCTTCAACAGACGAATGGATAAAGAAGATGTGCTCCATATATACAATGGAATATTACTCAGCCATCAGAAAGGATGAATACCCACCCTTTGCATTGACATGGATGGAACTGGAGGAGATTATGCTGAGTGAAATAAGTCAAGCAGAGAAAGACAGTTATCATATGGCTTCACTTATATGTGGAACATAAGAGCATGGAGGACATTAGAAGAAGGAAGTGAAAAATGAGGGGGGGAATCAGAAGGGAAGACAAACCATGAGAGACTATGAACTATAGGAAACAAACAATGTTTCAGAGGAGAGGGGGGTGGTGGGATGGGTGAGCCCAGTGATGGGTATTAAGGAGGGCACATGTTGCATGGGCACTGGGCACAAATAGTGATTTCATGGAATACTACATCAAAAACTAATGATGTACTGTATGGTGACTAACATAACATAAAAAAAGAAATAACAGCATGCAGTAACGAAGTGTAACTGGCACTTATATTAGAGTTGGAGAGACTGTAGAGAGTGATGGTAACTCTGGTGAACTGGAGATCACCTGCCCTGTTCATAGCTGTCATGCATGATGCGAATCCAGTGTGGCCAAATTTTCTGGGCTTTCAAGAGAAGCTGGAAATCTTCATTCCTATGTGAAGTATCCTGTTTTTTATATGTTGACAGCTAATTCAGTCTTCTAGAAGTACTATGTAGGCCACATACAACATGTCGGTGGCCTGAATTTGGCCCTGGGCTCCTGTTTGGGGCCTTAACTATTCAGCAAGGTTGTCTTCTGTGAAGATTATCTTCTGACACAGTTGAACAGGTGGAAGGGTCAGAGAGAAAGGCACTGTTGGGCCAGCCAGCCTGATCAGCAGAATCAGACGACTCCTGGTGATAGCATAGCTATATCACTATATCACTTCCATTTTGTAAATTGAGTTTGGCTATTTATAGATGATTGAGCACTTTAATATAACAGATATCTAAGAAAGCATTTGTCTCTGTGGTGTGTTATTTTCAATTTTAAATAACATTTAAACAGTTATAAAAATAAAGCATTCATTGTGAATACTATATATCCTTTTCCTCAAAGTTAGAATAATACTATATGTCTTGCCTTCTTTAATGTTACCAGCATTGTGTCATTAATATTCTTCAAAAATGTGACTTTTAGTGTTCTAGGAGCCGTGTGTTGTAACATGATTTGTGATAGGGGTATTCTGCTAGTGAGTGAAGTGCTGATAGCATCCGCAGGAGGACTTGTAAGGAAGTACCCCTTTGCCTTCCCTTCTCCCTGGCTGCATTATACCTTTGCTCTCATCCTGGTGTGTCTTTTCCGCACATCCTAAAATTATGTAAGTTAAACTTGGAAGGTCTCCTCTTGCCACTGACTTTTGGTTCATGGTTTTATTTTTTTTAATAGCATCTTTATTGAGATAATTTGCATACCATAAAATTCACCATCTTGAAGTATTTAATTTTTAAATTTTTATTTATTTATTTTGGAGAGCAAGGTGCACGCACATGCAAGAGAGTGAGTAAGAGTGTGTGTGAGCACATGAGCAGGGGGAGGGGCAGAGGGAGAGGGAGAGAGAATCCTAAACAGACTCTTCACTGAGGAGGAAGCCAGACACAGGGCTTGATTTCATGGCCCTGAGATCATGACCTGAGCTGAAATCCAGTTGGACATGAATCTAAGCCAGCAAGGGGCCCCTGGAAGTATGTAATTTAATGGTTTTTAGTTTATTCACAGACTTGTGCAACCATCACCAATGTGTAAGTTTAGGACATTTTCATCACCACTAAAAGAAACCCCATATTCATCAATAATCACTTCCATGTCCCCCAACCCTCCCAGCCCTGGACAACCATTAATCTACTTTCTGTTTCTCTAGATTCACCAATTCTGACATTTCATATATGTAGAATCATAAAATATATGGCATTTGTGATTGGCTTCTTTTATTTAGCATACTGTTTTCAAGTTTCACCTGTGTTTTAGCATTTATCAGTACTTTGTTTCTTTTTATGGCTGAATAATAATTAATTGGTGTGAAACTGCTGAGTCATATAGTAATTCTGTATTTAACTCCTTGGGGAATTCTCAAAGTGTTTTCCACAGTGGCTGCCCCATGTTACATTCCCACCAGCAGTATATAAGGGTTTCAGTTTCTCCACATCCTCACCAGTACCTTTTAAAATTATTATTATTATAGCCATCCTACTGATGTGTAGTAGTATGTCATTGTGATTGTGATTTGCCTTTTCTAATGACTGATGATGTTGAACATCTTTTCTTATGCTTATTGTCCGTTTGTGTATCTTCTTTGGGGACATGTCTATTCAGATATTTTGCCCTTTTTAAAATTGGGTTTGTCTTTTTACTGTTGTGTTGTAAGAGTTCTTTATACATTCTGTCTGCTAGTTCTTTATCAGATATATGACTTGCAAATATTTTCCCCCATTGTGTGGGCTGTCTTTTCACTTTCTTGGTGATATCCTTTGAATCACAAAAGTGTTTAATTGTGATGAAGTCCAGTTTATTTTCATTTCTTTTGTTACTTGTGCATTGGGTGTCATATCAATGATTTTATTATTTTAAAGATTTTATTTATTTGACAGAGAGAGGCATAGCAAAAGGGAACATAAACAGGGGAAATGGGAGAGGGAGAAGCAGGCTTCCCGTGGAGCAGGGAGCCCGATACAGGGCTTGATCCCGCCCCCTGGGACCTGGATCAGAGCCTAATGCAGACGCTTAACGACTGAGCCAGTCAGGTGCCCCAGTGATTTTATTTTTAGTACAATAAGTGAATTGGGATTTATAAGTGTTACACTATTAGCCATTGATTTGAAATGATGATCTCTGTACTTGAGATTTGGATTTTTATGTCACTTTGCAACTTCCAACCTGTTTTGTTCACTTTTAGACTTATGTCACTTCTAGTATACTTCTTTAGTGTGTAATATCACTTATGTTTTGCAGGGTGTCGTCCCAACTGCTCAGCGGGCTGCCATCGTTGTAGGCGTAGAGCTACCAGTCTATGATATTACAAAGAAGCACTTAATCTTGTCAGGGGTGATGGGAGACACAATTTTAACTCACTTTGTGTAAGTGTGATGGGTTGTGCTTATTCTGTATTTCCATTATTTTGAGCACAAAAAGAATTTTTCACTGAAATCCTTATATAGAATCAATATTATATACAGATGGTCTAAATATCCCTGTCTTTTTTATCAGCAGAACTTGAAGTCTTGCAGTACTTGTATAGGGATCCCAGATGCTATGGGTTCTTTGGTGCTTGGTAGGAGTGTCTGTTACAACAGCCTATGAGATGTCTATAGGATTTGCGTTTTTTCATACATAGTCTCTATATCGAAACTTATCTGTTGTTTGCTTTGGTTAATTTTGGATCAGAAAGCAAACTTTTCTCAATGAGAATCAGAAAAAAAGTGAAAATTTATGGGGCCAGTGAAACAAAACCACAGTTTTGGGCTGACAACTGTTGCTAATCTCATCCTACATTCTCTTCATCTTACAACTTTTGTGACACTTTACTGCTCAAATGCATTTGGTGTATGATGCTGTGGTATGAAAACTTTATATAACTAATAGATGGTGTGTGGTACTTTCTGCTTAGGGATCTTGCTAGACTTAAAAGTTTCCCCTCTCAAAAAGGCTGAGTTTTGGATTAAAAAGTGAAGAGGATAACTTTTCTTTTTTTAAGATTTTATTTATTTATTTATTTGACACACGGAGATCACAAGTAGGCAGAGAGGCAGGCAGAAAGAGGGGGAAGCAGGCTCCCCGCAGATCAGAGAGCCCGATGTGGGGCTCCATCCCAGGACCCTGGGATCATGACCTGAGCTGGAGGCAGAGGCTTTAACCGACTGAGCCACCCAGGTGCCCAAGGAAAACTTAAAAAAAAAAAAAAAAGATTTATCTATTCATTCTAGAGAAAGAGAGTGAGTGAGTGAGTTAGAGGAGGGGCAGATGGAGAGAATCACCAAGCAGACTCCCTGCGGTGCATGGAGCCCAGGGGCTTGATTCCACAACCCATGAGATCATGACCTGAGCCAAAACCAAGAGTCAGAAGCTCAACCAGTTGAGCCACCTGGGTGCCCCTAATTTTTTTTTAAGATTTTCTTTCAAGATTTTAAGTAAATATGGGGCTCAAACGTACTGCCCGGAGATCAAGAGTTGCATACTCTTCTGGACTGAGCCAGCCAGGCATCCTATAGGGATAACTTTTGAGTGATGTTTCTCTTTTTTTTTATATATAGCATATAATATATTATTTGTTTCAGGGGTACAGGTCTGTGATTTATCAATCTTACACAATTCTCAGCTTGAGTGATGTTTCTTTAGAAAATATTTCTTTTTAGATTATAATGAAAGGGCGAGTGCCAGGTTTTATCTGATGAGTCTGACTCGTTGTACATTTATGCATTTATGTTTGGCTTAATTTCTGTTTAGTCATGGTTGGAAGTGAGGCAGTCTATCTTAAAATTTTCCCCTTTAGTTCCAGCTTTACATGTGGCTTGGCTGGGGCTCTGGCTTCCAATCCAGTTGATGTGGTTCGAACTCGCATGATGAACCAGAGAGCAATCGTGGGACACGTGGACCTCTACAAGGGTACTTTGGATGGAATTTTAAAGGTATGCACACTGTAGACTTGGTTTGCATTTTTAATTTTCTTAGATGTCTCAGACATTCAGTCCTTATTCTTAGTTGCCATGTATACTTTTGAAGATGGAAGAATCATTATGTATATTTTTAAATTTTTTTAATTTTTTAATATTATTTTTATTAGCATATAATGTATTGCTTGCCCCAGGGGTACAGGTCTGTGAATCATCCGCTTACACATTTCACAGCACTCACCATAGCACATACCCTCCCCAATCATTATGTGTATTTTTAATAGCCTCTCAGAGTAATTTCCAGGGAGAAAAGCTATCTCCTTGGCAATCTGCTGATACATATTGATCCTTCATATTATTATTCCAGTTTGAATGCTTGAGACTGCAGGATGCTTTTATTGATAGCACCATTTAGAATTACTGATAGAAGGGACTTAACATATCCCACATTTGCCTGCTTCAAACAAGACGGAGACCCTGTAATAGAAAATCCGGCACTCAGTTTCAGTTTAGTATTGTGCCGTTGTTTACACTTTGCCTTTGAAAAGTTTCTGGTGTTATGTTTGTAGGAAGCCAAGTACCATCAATGTATTATGTAATCCCTGGTGATCATCCTACAAAAGCAAATTTGCAGCTAAAATATGACATTTCCGTATGGTTTCTCTGCTGCTATCAGTTCAGTTTAACAACCATTTATTGTCTACCAGGCACCATTTTAGTAGATACAGGTGTACTGCAGGTATACAAACAGATAGCTAACACAGCTTGAGAGTGATAAACTCAAGGACCTATGGGAGGGAATTTTAGTCTAATTTGGAAGTTTAGGATAGGCTCAAGATGGTGGCATCTTGAATAATAATAGTAACTCATGTCCATTGAATGCTTTACTGTATATCAGAAACTGTCCTAATGAGACTTACATATATTCACTTAATCCTCATCGCTACCTGATGAGGTAGATCCTGAAGCACTAACCTGCCCAAGGTTTCACAGTAGTGGGATTTCAACTCAGCCCATTTGGCTTCAAACCAACATTTTTAACATCTATACTATAGTGCTTTTCTCATGTTAATGGCTAAGGGTTAAATATGTTATAAAGGATATTGAATGCTATGCTGAGGTGCTTGGGCTTTTTTCTTTTTACTTGATGAGGAGCTATTGAAAGACTTTAATCAAGTCAGATTTGTATTTTAGATCACTTTGGCTTTGTAGAGACTGGATCTGGGACCATGGTTCTCAGTCTTCTGTGCACAATTGGAATCACCTGGGGAAATTTCATAGCTCCGTGTCTACCTTTTAGACCAAAGAACTCAGAACTTCTGGGGGTAGGACCTAGGTTGAAAGCATTTTTTAAAACTCCTCAAGTAGGGCGCCTGGGTGGCTCAGTGGGTTAAAGCCTCTGCCTTCGGCTCAGGTCATGATCCCGGGGTCCTGGGATTGGGCCCCGCATCGGGCTCTCTGCTCGGCGGGGAGCCTGCTTCCCCCTCTCTCTGTCTCTGCCTGCCTCTCTGCCTGCTTGTGATCTCTGTCAAATAAATTAAAAAAAAAAAAAAAAACTCCTCAAGTAAAAAAAAAAATAAAAAAAAAAACTCCTCAGGTGATTGTAGTGTTCACCTAAGATAGAAAGTTATTAATCTAAGGGGATAAGCCTGGAGCAGTGGTTCTTAAGACATTAACATACAACCTAATTACCTGGAGGGCTTTTTAAGATGCAGATGGCTGGCTGGGACCCTTCACCAGAGGCCCCATCACCAGATTCTGATTCAGTAGGTCTGATTCAGTAGGACCTGAGAATTTGCATTTTGAACCAGTTTGCAAGAAATATTGATGCTGCTAATCTGGGTACTACACTTTGAGAAACACTGACTTAGAGATAGGGAAGCTGATTAAAGGGTTTTTATAGTAATCTAAGTTAGAGGCAATGAATTTGAACATTATAGTGGGGATACAGAAAGTGGGATGGAGTTGAGAATAATTTAGTTGATAAAATCAACAGGATTTGATCGACTGGGTGTAGAGAAGTGTGGGAGTAAGGAGGTGTCAGAGATAACTTCACAGCTCTTTTTTGTTTTGGTGAGCACGTGGTGATACTTGTTGATAGAGGCATCACAGGAAGAGGAGCAGGTTTTTTGGAAGACAGTACAGTTTTGGACACTTAGTTTGAAGTGCATGAGGAACACCCAGTGGATCTATTTGGATATCTTGGTCTTAACTCAGGGGAGATTTTGGGAATATAGATAAGAGCCTGGGAAATCAGTAGTGTACTGATATTACCTAACTGTGGAGGGGAAGACCAAGGAAAAAAGGTAGAGGAGCTCCCAACTTTTTGTCTTTCTAGCACACTAGAGTATTATGAACTCCTTCCATTAATAGTGATTCACAGAGGAAGTGATTCTTAGACTCTGGGGAGTAGAGTTTGGTAACAGCCTCTCTTCAATATTTCTGCCATGATTATCTTATCCTTCCCCTTGACAATTGGTGGTGTAGGGAGAAAGTTGGGGTCAAGGAAATAACTGGGGAATACCAATTGCTAAGGGCTTGGCAGGTGGGGAACCTAGGAAAGACACAAAGATAACCATCAAAAGATATGAGGAAACTTAGAAGTCATGGAAGCTAAGGGAGTAATGAGTTTCAAGAAGAGATGAGTACTTATTTAATGCCAACTGGAATAGAGAGATCCAGTATAAGGATTACAGAATATCTGTTGGATTTAATATGTTCTAGAGAAGGTTGTTGGGTTCGTGTTTGCAAAAGCTAGATTGCATTGAAGAGTATGTTTAATTATTCATTGAATACACAAATGTTTAAGTCATATGTGCCAGGTGCTGTTCAATTTGGGTGAACAAAAAGTTTCAGCCTTCATGACACTTCTCAGAGAGACAGATAAACACATAGGAATCAAGGGTAAGTAGGCAAGTGTAAAATACTCTTTCAGGAAGGTTGGTTAAGAAGAGATAGAAGGCACAATAATAGAGTAATAGGTAGCATTTAGTGAATGCTTATTATGTGCCACACACTGTGGTATATCCTCTAACTCATAGCAACCCTATGGAGTAGATATGTTTTCCATTTTTATAAACAAGCAGAGTGGCTAAATATTTGCCCAAGATTACACACCTAATAAGTGGTAGATCTGGGACTTAAACCAGAGTCTGTTTGATTCCAAAGTTTATATTATAACCACCATGTTGTGTTGTACTGGCAGAAACATATTTTCATATTGGTAGTAACCTTTACTTATATTTACTCACTCATTCACTTACTTGCTGTTAAAATTCTTTATAATGACTGCATGATATTGTCATTATATATAACCACATCATGCTTTATTTTTTCATCAGTAAGAGTCCCAGAGCACTAGTGAATGGAGTTATGCATTCATCTCTGACATAGAAACAAACAGCAGCAAATCTTATCCTGTCACCTCTCTCTTAAAACCCTTGAATGGCCTCTTGTTGACTCAAGGCTCTATATGATTTGGCCCATTTTTCCTTCTACAGCTTTATTGCTGCTACCTTTGTTTACATTCCAGATGGCTTGTACAATTTCTATTGGTAGACTTTCTTTCATTCCCAAATTTTCATCCATGCCGCATACTTTGTTAGATGCCCCCAGCCTAGCCTAAATATCCTTTTCACTTGGCTAGCTCCTATTCATTCTTCAGATCAGATTACTTTTTCATAAAGGCTTTCCGACTGTTGAACTAGGTTATGTGTACATAGTTTCTTGTACTTGCTCTGTCAATATTTATTATATTTTTAAGACATCTTTTTTGAGAACTAATTTACATATCATAAAATTTACCTATGCAAAGTGGCTTTTGGTATATTCACAGATATGTTTGACCATCATCACCACAGTTGATTTTAGAACATTTTCATGAATTCAGAAAGAAACCTTGTACCCTTTAGTTATCACCCCCTTTTCCTTCCCTCCCAGTCCTAAGATACCACTAATCTACTTTCTATCTCTGTAGATTTGCCTATTTTGGATGTCTCATATAACTGGAATCATAAGATATGTGACCTTTTTGACTGGCTCCTTTCACTTACTATGTTTCAAGGTTCATTCATGTTGTAGTGTTTATCCCAGTTTGTTTTTCTTTTTTATGCCTAGATAATACTCCATTGTATGATTATATCACAATTATTTACACTTGTTACATTTTATTGTAATTGCTTTTTAAAAAAGATTTTATTTATTTATTTGACAGAGATCACAAGTAGGCAGAGAGGCAGGCAGAGAGAGGGGGAAGCAGGCTCCCTGCTGAGCAGAGAGCCCGATGCAGGGCTCGATCCTAGGATCCTGGGATCATGACCTGAGCTGAAGGCAGAGGCTTTAACCCAATGAACCACCCAGGCGCCCTGTAATTGCTTTTAATGTCTGTCTGTCCTCTAGACTGTAAGTTCCATGGAGGCAGGGCTGTGTGCATCTTAATCACTTTATCCACAGCAAATTATTTATTGAATGGTTGCATAACTTTGCGAAGTAGTCTGTTTCTGTTATCTACGGAATTTCTTGTTTGTTTTCATACAACTGCCTGAAGCCCAAAAGTGGACCCCCCCAGTCCTAATGTTCTAAAGGAGTTGGTCACTGTTTTGGAGCAGCATTTTAAAGATTCCTATGGCTCATGGGAGTGTTAGAGACCCTCACTATGTTTGTATCTTCATTTACTCAACAAATACTCATTTAGGTATTTATTGGAAACCTTCTTGTGGTAGACAGTGTTAGGTGGTTGGGATATAATTGTGAACAAGACAAACGTAGTTCCTCTTGTCCTGGGGACCATATTCTAGTTGAGGGAGACAGACAATAAACACACAAATAATAATATAATTTCAGGAAGAAGTAAATGCTATGAAGACATTAAC
This sequence comes from Taxidea taxus jeffersonii, assembly GCA_003697995.1. Classification (NCBI taxonomy): domain Eukaryota; kingdom Metazoa; phylum Chordata; class Mammalia; order Carnivora; family Mustelidae; genus Taxidea; species Taxidea taxus. The sequence goes on from RCUC01017426.1 coordinate 30,227, forward strand.
AGAGCATGAAACAGTGACTTGGTAATGATGGTAGGGAACTACTTCAGCTAGGCTAGCCAGGAAAAGGCTGGGAGGAGGTGACATTTGAACAAAGGTCTGAATGATGAGAAGAAGGTGGCCACATGAAAATCTGAGAGAAAAACATTTCATAAAGAGGAAACAGGTACAAAGGCCCTGAGTTGGGAATGAACTGGATATATTCAAGGGTTTAAAAGAAGGCTGGTGTGGCCGAGTGTGTTAAATGAGAGAGAGAGTAGCAGGAAATGAAACTGGAGAGACTGGCAGAGGCTGAATCATGTAGGATCCTACAGGTCATTGAAGAAAATGAACAATTAGAATGAAATCCATAGGGAAGCCATTGGAGAGCATCAGGCAGGAAAGTGACACTATTTATACTTCAGCATATAAATTAATTATATTTATTATATCGGATTGTATCTCTGAGGTCCCTTGCCATTTTAGTAGTCTGATTCTAGGTTATCTTCGTCTGGGCTTTATTTTGACTGAATTTAACAATTTCCAACATTAATTTTGGTCTAAGACCTTCAGCATTTGCTGGTAATCCATTGAGGGAGGCATATTACCACTCTGTTTCTATAAAAAGTGCCCTTATTCTCTTTCTGTTGGCTCAAAAAAGTGTTTAATAAAGATGACTATCCCGAGTATTCTTAATCTATAGGATGAGTTAGGGGATATTTATAAGTTTGGATTCTCATATTAATGTCTTATCCAAATATATCCATTCCTTAGTATAGTGGTGGATTTTACTTCACCAGTGGAAGGGCAGAATGACATGTTCAATGACCCAGTGCCTAACTTATGGGAGTTACTTAACAGATATTTCAAAATTGTCTGTCCACTAAATAGGAAGTGTTTCTGTTGGCTGAATTCAGCACACACCATCAGTTTATGACCTTTGGTGTGCATAATTTGTCATTTAACCTTAATAATCACTCAGTGGGTACATGTAGGGCTCCCACTGTATAAAACAGGAAACCTAAAGTCAAAGCAATTCACATTGTTCCTCGTGTAATCCTGAAAGCATTTACATGAGGTAGTCCATGTTTCTGATGAAACAGAAGGATAGTGACTTGCCCACCTCCCTATTCCCTTATCCTACTTCCGTTTTCCTACTAGCAGTTATCTTTTCTGAATATAATATACATCAGTCTGTGTGTTTGTCAGCTCTTGTTGGAGTGTGTACTCCATGAGGTCAGGGGCTGTATAAATTCTCTCTTCCTGTATAACATATCACTCCAAAAGTTGGTGCCTTAAAATAATAAACACTTATTATCTCGTAGTTCCGTGGGTCAGGAATTCAGAAGCAGCCTAGCTCAGTGATTTCAGCTTAAATTCTCTCATGAGATTGTATTCAGATGTCAAGCTAGGGCTACAGCCATCTGAAGCTGGGATATCTGCTTCAGAGATCCCATGTAGCTATTAGCAGGAAGTCTTATTTTTTCACCATTTGGGCCTCTCCTCATGGCATGACAACTGGCTTTCTCTACTGTGAACAATTCAAGAGAGAACAAGAAGCAGAAGGCTTTTCGATATGAAACATCTTTTTTACAACACAACATGGAGGCGACAGACTACTGCTGTATTCTCTTGATGACACAGACCTCTCCTGGGATGTTGTGGGAGGGGTAACACAAGGGTGTGAATAACTGGTGCTGGCTTTCATTGGGGTCATTTTGGAGGCTGGCTACCACAGGTACTTCTCTGGTTTACTATAATAATAATAATAATAATAATAATAATAATAATAATGCTATAATAGTAATGATAGCAAACCAGAGAAGAATATATAGTAAACATCAAGAAAGAGGACCTTGTATTTGGAAGGTGCTTAAATATTTGTTGAATGAGTAGGTAGATTTAGAGTCTATATGAATTCAAAATGTATGCCTTTAGAAAAACAGCATTCATGGAGCTATAAGTTGTTGGAGAGGGACATGGAAAAGGAATACTAAAATAAAAGTAATTGTCAGATGTAAATCGTAAGGGGGAATTCACTCTACTTTTTATTATATCCCTCAGATGTGGAAACATGAGGGATTTTTTGCACTCTATAAAGGATTTTGGCCAAACTGGCTTCGACTTGGACCCTGGAACATCATTGTATCCTTTTAGAATATGAGAATGAAAGCAGATGCTTCAAGCTCCCAGGTAAATTTGATTATTGACACCTTTAATTAAGTGAGAAACACTAGCTTTCTAATTGTGACCTTTGAGGATGGAACTAAGTAGAGAAATGACTTTCAGCTGGAGTCCAATACAAACTAAAGGCAACAGAAAAGATGTACCAAAATTTCCTCTTTAAAACAAAACACATACAACCAAATCTGGAAGGGGGTTAAGTTTTTGGAAGCCCTGTTGGGATTTTCCCAAGGAAAGTACATGCTGAGGTGGTCCATATTTCCTTCTCCTAACTAGACCAAAACAATAATAATAAGACAGAAAACACTCTTAGAGTGAAGGAATACAAGCCAATAGGGCTCTTTACTCATGGGTGGATCTCCTTTCTGTAGCTGCGTTTGAGAGCCCCCTCTGTGCAGAGAGGTGAATTGGATATTTTGTGTAGTTTGTGTGTATAGTGGTGAGTATCGCAGGGTTGAAAAGTAATCCCTTGCTGTTATGGAGACCATAGGTTGAGGGAGATAGTATCTCTTCTTCCTCTTTGGGATTGATCTAATCACCTAAAGACTGTAACAATTACTCTTAGCATTGAATTATATGTTGCCATTAATGTTCTTTGGGGGGGTTGGTAGTGGTGGTGATGTGTGTGTGGGTGTGTGTGTGTGGCCTGTTTGCCCCTGAAGATGATAAGTATGTTAGTTTTAATCTATTTTTATTGCTACATGCTAAATCATATTTGGGACATGGTGGAAACTCAGCACATTCTTGATTTGCCAGGCATTGTTTTTAAAAAGACTTAAGCAAGTGCAACTCAGAAGAGCACAGACTAAATACCTCAATGTAAGAGAATGTAGTATACAATTTTAGAACTTAGTTAGGTTTTCATTATCAACCCAGTGATCTTCCATGACTTACTCTTCAGTTTTTTATTACATACGAGCAGCTCAAGAGGCTTCAAATCTAAGGACTGAATTATATGTGAGCCAAGCCCTGCCAGCCTTTCTACTCTTTTCCCTTTTTCCGTGTTCTAATGTATTTTGACAAAGTTGTGTTTACTGAACCACTGGTCTCCCAGGAACCTCCTGATGGAAGAACAATAGGATGGTTCAGAATTGTTCATATGTTTGTGTTACCATGTTAACTTTTCCCTGAGAGGAAGTGTTAACATTGAGACTCTGGCCCCAGATTGGTATCTTCTGTGAAGATGGATACTGATGGATGACATTCAAAATGGCCTTCTTTTCAAATGTTGGTTAAATGTAGTTGGTTAGCCCCAGACTTGGGCTATATAGCAGAAGGCATAGGCCAGGGCAGTTACTGCTATGTATGTTTCAGACCTCGGTTCTCATTAAAGTATTTATTGGCAGAATCACTTTGGCTTTGTTTTCATTTACTACTTTCTCCTTTGCCAACTATTTAAGTTATATTCTCCAGAAATTGTTAAAGGTTACTATGAAATTGAGTCTGGACTCTTTAAGCGCATTTATGGGAATAGACAAAGTCCATCGTGTTTTCCCACTGTCACTTGTTGTAATGCTACTTACTTATAAATATTTGGTAAATGGTTCTTTTCTAAGCATGAATAAAGTGGCTCATTTAGAAGTTCCTACAGATAAAATATAAAAAGAGGCTTAAAATAGAACCTTGTGTGCAAGGTTCTATTTGTCTTACAGACAAAAAGTTTTGGCTACTTTCTTGTACTACAACAGTGCCTAGCACATTGTATGCATTCAAGTATTTGTGGATGAAACTAGATGGTATTGGTTATTATGCTAAATGAAAAAAGTCAAAGAAAGACAATTATTATATGATCTCACTTATATGTGGAATTTAAGAAACACAACAGAGGGTCATAGGGGAAGGGAGGGAAAAATAAAGGTGAAATCATAGAGGGAGACAAACCATAAGAAACTCTTAATAATAAGAAACCTACTCATAGGTGGAATATAAGAAATGCAGAGGACCTGTAGGGTAAGGGGCAGGGGGAAACTGAATAGGAAGTCATCAGAGAGAGAGAGACAAGCCATGAGAGACTCTTAACTCTAGGAAACAAACTGAGGGTTGTTAGAGGGGAGGTGGGTGGGGAATGGGGTAATTGGATGACGGGCGTTAAGGAGGACATATGATAGGATGAGCACTGAGTGTTACATGCAACTGATAAATTATTGAACACTACATCTGAGACTAGTGATGTACTATATGTTGGCTAACTGAATTAAAAAAATATTTTTTTAAATTTAAAAATCAGGAAACAAACTGAGGGTTGCTGTAGGGGAGGGCTGCTGGATGGGTAGCTGGGTGGTGGACATTGGGGAGGATGTGTGATGTTGTGAGTGCTGGGTATTATATAAGACTGCTGGATTGCTGAACTCTACCTCTGAAACTGGTAATGTACTGTATGTTAATTAATTGGATTTAAAAAGTATTTGTGGAATGACTAGTTTAGCTCTTCATCTTTATCCATTCATTGATTTGTTCAACAAACATTTGTTGTGTGTCTACTATGTCCTAGATGCTGGGAATATAAAAGTAAGTTAAGAGATAGTCTCTGTTTTCAAGCTCACATTATAGGAGGAGAAAGAGATATGTAAGTAGATAATATAGGAGGTACTAAGTACTATGTGAAAGATGAACAAAGTGCTAGAAACAGAGAAGGGAGCAGCCAGTTACCTAGGGGATTGGCCAAAGGCTTCATAGCAGAGATGACATTTGAGGTAAATAGCAGATGTTTCCATGTGGATAAGGCAGGGAAGGACATTTCAGGCAGGAAAATAGGGGAAAGTTCAGTGTAGCTAAAATGTAAGGCAGTGGTTTTCAAATACTGCATGAGGCAGAATCTTCTGGGGATCTTGTGAAAATGTAGATTCTTACATTCCATTGCCTGAGATCCTGACCTTATTTGGTGCAAAGGCATTTGCTTTCATCACAAGTACTTGATACAGGTATTCTTTGGACTACACTTTGGGAACTTGTACAGAAATGTGGGCTGGCAAGAAATGAAACACGAATAATGTGACCAAAAGGGTCAAATTATGAGGGATCTTTATATGCACTAGTAAAGAGTTTGACTTTTTTTAATAATTTTTGTTTGTTTCTTTCTTTCTATTTATTTATTTATTTATTTATTTATTTATTTATTTATTTATTTATTTATTTATTTATTTATTTGACAGACAGAGATCACAAGTAGGCAGAGAGGCAGGCAGAGACAGGAGGAAGCAGGCTCCCCGCTGAGCAGAGAGCCCGATGCGGGGCTCGATCCCAGGACTCTGGGATCATGACCTGAGCCGAAGGCAGAGGCTTTAACCCTCTAACTTTAACTGAGCCACTCAGGCACCCCAAGATTTTGACTTTTTTATCCTGGAGTTCAGGGATAGGCACAAGTTTAAAATAGGGGAATAATATAACCAACCCTTAATTTTTAGGAAGATAACTCTATTGTGGAGGGTAGCCTAGAGGGGAACAGCCCAAAAAAGGTTAAGACCCACTGAAATCTACTCCTTTTTACGTACAGGAAAATAAAATTTGGTCCACAAAAACAAAGACAATTTGTCCTAAGTCACATAACTGGATTGTGGCAGATTTGAGACTAGCGCATAGTTCTCAGATTTCTTCTCTGTCTCATTCTACCACTCCACAGTGCTTTCTTTTTTTTTTAAGATTTTATTTATTTATTTGACAGAGAGAGAGGGAGAGAGAGCAAGCAAGCACAGGCAGAAGCAGAGGGGAAGCAGGCTCCCTGCCGAGCAAGGAGCCCGATGTGGGACTCGATCCCAGGACGCTGGGATCATGACCTGAGCCGAAGGCAGCCGCTTAACCAACTGAGCCACCCAGGCGTCCCTCCACAGTGCTTTCTTAACTGTCAGTCTAAAACTACCTTTTAAAAAATAATTTTAATAGACTTTATTTTTTTATAAATTTTATTTATTTTTATTTGACAGAGATCACAAGTAGGCAGAGAGGCAGGCCGAGAGAGAGAGAGAGAGAGAGAGAGAGAGAGAGAGAGAGGGGGAAGCAGGGACCCTGCTGAGCAGAGAGCCCCATGTGGGGCTCGATCCCAGGACCCTGGGATCATGACCTGAGCCGAAGGCAGAGGCTTTAACCCACTGAGCCACCCAGGCGCCCCCTGACTTTATTTTTAAGAGAAGTCTCAGGTTCATAGCAAAATTGTGTGGAAGGTACAGAGATTTCCTGTGTACCCTTAACCCTACATAATGCACAGCTTCCCCCCATTGAAATTCATCACCGGAGTGATTCATTTATTACAGTTAGTGAATCTACAGTGCATATTATTATCACCCCAAAACCATCATGTACATTAGGATTCACTCTTGGGGTTGTGCGTTCTGTGGGTTTTGCCAAACGTATGACATACCCACTATTATAGTATCATACAGAATAGTTCCACTGCCCCAAAAATCCTCTGTTCTCTGCCTATTCATCCTTCCCTCTCCCCTAACCCCTGTGGTCCATGGATCCTTTCATTATCTCTATGTTTTTGCCTTTTCCAGAGTGTTATACAGTTGGTATGTAGCCTTTTCAGATTGGCATTTTCACTCAGTAATACATACTTAAGTTCTTGTCTTTTCATGCTATGTCTTTGCATGGCTTGATAGTTCATTTTCTTTTTCTTTTCTTTTGGAGGTACCATAGTGTATTTATCCATTTACCTACTAAAACATGTCTCGGTTGCTTCCAAGTTTTGGCAATTATGAACAAAGCTGCTATAAATAATTCATGTGCAAGTTTTTTGTGGATACAAGTTTCAACTCATTTGGGTAAAAACCAAGGAGTACAATTTCTGGATGGTATTGTAAGAGTAAGTTTAGTTTTGTAAGAAACTGCCAAACTGTCTTCCAATAGTAGCTGTACTATTTTTCATTCCCACCAACAATAAACAAGAGTTCCTCTTTCTCCACATCCTTGCCAGCTTTTGGTGGTGTCAATGTTTTTGATTTTGACCATTTTTTGTAGGTGTATAGTAGTATCTCATTGTTGTTATTTTTTCTCTGTCAGTTGTCACTTTAAAAAGTTTTTTAAAGTTTTTAACTTTAATTTCAGGAGAGTTGACATATAGTGTTATATTAGTTTTGGGTGTACAATATAATAATTCAGCAATTCTATACATTACTCATTACCCATATGATAAGTGTAGTCTTACTCCTCATCACCTAATCCACCCATTCCCCCACCTCCCCTCTGGTAACCATCAGTTTGTTCTCTATAGTTAAGAGTCGGTTCCTTGGTTTGTGTCTTTCTTTGTTTTTTTCTTTTGTTCATTTGTTTAGTTTCTTAAATTTCACACATGACTGGAATCATACAGTGTTTGTCTTTCTCTGACTGACTTATTTCACTTGGCATTATACTTTCTAGCTCCATCCATGTTGTTGCAAATGGCAAAATTTCATTCTTTTTTAAGGCTGGATAATATTCCATTGTGTATATATACTTTTTAAGACTACTGTACTAGTCAGATACCCTACTCATTCCTGAATAGATGAGCAAAAAGGAAGCCATTTTTTCACAAGGGTATAGACTGAAAGGTAGTTTCCTAAAGGATTTATATATATTGGAAATTGGTTTTCTATTTACCTCAGCTTAAATGTTATTCCTTTGGGGAAACCTTACATTGATTTTCTCTCTACCAATCTAAATAACTTTCTTCTTTATAATTTCTTATATCACATATTTATAACTATATACTATTATTTGTGTGATTATTTAATATCAACATCTCCCATTAGTCTATCAGCTCCATTAAAATAGGGATTCTTTCCTTCTCTAGAAGGAAAGGAAAAGTAAATTGGAGGAAATCAGAGGGGGAGATGCAGCATGAGAGACTGCGGACTCTGAGAAACAAACTGAGGGTTTTGGAGGGGAGGGGAGTGGGGGGATGGGCAAGCCTGGTGGTGGGTATTAAGGAAGGCATGTATTGTGTGTGGTGCACACACAATATTGGTGTGTGGTGCATAAACAATGAATCTTGGAACACTGAAAAAATAAAATTGAAAAAATAAATAGGGATTCTGCTGATTTTGTTTACTGCTGTGTTCTCCATGCCTAGCACTGTTATATATACTCAGTAAATATTTGTTAAATGAAAAAAATGAATTTATCTGTATCCAAAGATCTGATAAAATGCCCCAAACATGGCAAAACTTAAGCAAATACTGTGGGATTTAAATGGAATGAAATTAAGTTTTGAATTACTAGATAAGGATGGGATGATAAAGAGTAGGTTTTAAGGATAAATAGAGGTGTTTGGGGAGGGAGATGCACCTAATCTTTTATTTATTATTGTTATTGTTATTTTATATAGTAAAGTAGCTTCCACTACCCAGTGGGGAGCCCAACGCAGGGCTGGAACTCATGACCCTAAGATCAAGACCTTAGCTGAGATCAAGGGTTGGATACTTAACTGACTGAACCACCCAGGTGCCCTGATATACCTAATCTTTTTAATTGATTATCTATTCATTCATTAAACAAATATTCCTGCCTCATAGAGCTTATTGTGTACAGAAGGGAAATATAACAAAAAGATTAATGAGTAAAATATATAGTTTATTGGATGGTGATAAATCATTTATAGAAAAATGAAGCAAGGGAGGAGGAATATTGGGCAAAGTCACATACCGAGAAAGCCAGATTTAAGTCTATAGAGGGGGTGAGAAAAGGAGCCAATCTAGGGTTAAAGCAAATGCAAAGGCTCTGAGGTGATAGTCTACAGGGAGTCTGATGACTCACGCAAGAAGTGATGGTGGCTTTGATGAGGGAGCAACAGTGGAGGCTGTGAGAAATGGTTGAAATTCATATATTTTGGAGAAGAGCAAATAATGACCCATTAGGGCATGGGATATGGGTTGTAAGAGAGAAAGCAAGCAGTAGTAAGGATTACTCCAAGGCCTGGGTCTCTAGAAGGGCAGTATTTAAAAAAATATATTTTATTTATTTGACAGCACAAGCAGGGGGAGCAGCAGGCAGAGGGAGAGGGAAGCAGGCTCCCTACTGAGCAAGGAGCCCAGTGCAGGGCTCCATCCTAGGACTCTGGGCTCATGACCTGAGCCGAAGGCAGATACCCAACTGACTGAGCCCCCCAGGCGCCCCTAGAAGGGCAGTATTGCCGTAGAGATGGAGAAGGCTCTGGAAGGCACAGGTTGTTTTTGTTTTGGTCATGTTTTGATTTGTACATTTTGTTTTGTACATGTTAAGTTTGAAGTGCCTACTAGATTTTAATACAGATGTGGAATAGGCAGTGAGACCTAGAATTGTGGAGTTCATGGGAAAGGTATGGGCCAGGGATGTACATTTGGAAAACATCAGCATATAGATGGGCTTAAAGCCATGATAATGAAATCACCAAGGGAGTGTCAGTAGCAAGAGAAGAGGTCCAAGAACTGAGCCTGGGCCAGTCTAGCATAAAACAGTTTGGGGAGGACACTGGTGATGACTAAAAACCAGTCTGAAGTATATTAAAAAAAAACCAATATTTTCATGGTGGAGAAAGAGTAAAGGGGCAGGAAGGGCCAATTATGTTCAATATAAAATTTGAAGAAAAAGAGTTGGAAGCTGATGATCTCTTTATCCAAATTACCAAAGCTTTTAAGATTGATGCCTTTATAGTAGCCATAATCTCAGGTAGGTAATTCAAATTAAAGAATTTGACTTGTTATTTTTATTTTAGGTGTATTATCCTATCCTATTCTTAGTCATGGATTAATACAGTATCCGCTCAGTTAACAAATATGATGAATAGAGTATTTTGAACACTAAGGACTAACCCATTTCTATAGTGAAACAAGCTACTACAGTAAGGGTGCCTCAGAGAGTAATTAAGGGTCTAACTCTTACTATAGAACATTTGAAGGGGATTATTTTACATGTATGAAGAATTCAGTGTTCCACAAAAATATTCACCATAGAGTTCCTTTAAGTAACAGCTTCCCATTGTATATTTGAATTGCCATTTTTGATTGAAAAATAACTTTTTAGGGATGTAACAGGTATGAAATAGACCCACCAGTGTCTTTTGAAGGTAGACTGATAAGGGAAATGTTTCAGAGTCAGTGAGTACAAGGAAACAATCTTTAAAGGCACTAAGGACTGGATGAAGACCTTTTCATCAAAAAACAAAATAAGACAAACTCTTTGTACTGTCAGTTCAATTTAAGTGTAAACCTGAAACTGTTCTAAAAAAACAAAGTCTACTGGGGCACCTGGGTGGCTCAGTTGGTTAACTGTCTGCCTTTGGCTCAGGTCATGATCCCAGGGTCCTGGGATAGCGTCCTACATCGGGCTTCCTGCTCAGCAGAGAGTCTGCTTCTCTTCCTATCTCTGCTTTTCCCTCCCTGCTCATGCTCTCTCTCAAATAAATAAATAAATAAATAAATAGTCTTTAAAATCAATAAAAAAACCAAGTATTTTTTTCAAAAAATGCTAGAATGAAAGAATGTAGCACAAAGATGAGCAGACACCACTGATTTGAAGGAGAAATAATGATTTTCCTAGGTAAAAAGCCCAACATATCAAAAAGAAAGCCAGACAATAACAGGAGTTGGCAAGGATGTGAAGAAATTGGAACCTCGTACATTGCATGAGAGGTTATAAAATGGTGTAACCCTTTTGGAAGACAGTTGGGTACATCCTCAAGTTAGACATAGGTTACCATTAGACCCAGTAATTCTGTACCCAAAAGAATTAAAAACAAGGACTCAGATACATGTACATGTTCATTGTATTATTCATAATAATGAGAAGATGGAAACAACACAAATATCTACCAACTGATCAATGGATAAACAAATTGTGGTATATCCATACAATGGCATATTCAGCAATAAAGAGGTGTATGAAGGGCTGACGCATTGCTACAACATGGAAGAACCTTGAAAACATGTTAAATGCAAGAAGTCAGACACAAAACTCCACCTGTTGTATGATCCCGGTTTTATTTATTTTTAAAGATTTTATTTATTTGAGAGAGAGAGAGACAGAGCCCATGGCGGGGCGGGGGTGGGGAGGAGCAGAGGGAGAGGGAGAAGCAGGCTCCCCACTGAGCAGGGAACCCAATGCAGAGTTCAATCCTCAGACCTCAGGATCACAACCTGAGCCAAAGGCAGATGCTTAACCAACTGAGCTACTCCTGTATGATCCCAGTTTTAAATAGAATGTCCAGAATAGGCAAATTTATAAAGATAGAAAGTAAATTAGTGATTGCCTAGGGCTGGGAGATATGGGGAGGACGACTAATGGGTACAAGGTTTCATTTTGGAATGCAATGATCTAATATTAGATTATGGTTGATGGTTGCACAACTCTAAATATACTAGGAAACATTGAATTGCATGCTTTGAACAGGTGATCTTTATGGTATGTAAATTACATCTCAAAAATTTTTTAATTTTTTTTAAAATTTATTTATTTGTCAGAGAGCGCAGGAGAGGGCACAGGCAGACAGAGTGGCAGGCAGAGGCAGAGGGAGAAGCAGGCTCACTGTTGAGCCAGGAGCCCGATGTGGGACTCGATCCCAGGATGCTGGGATCATGACCTGAGCCAAAGGCAGATGCTTAACCAACTGAGCCACCCAGGCATCCCTCAAAAAATTTTTAAAACCTAGCATGTGGTTTAGCTTGATTAGGATAGCCAGTGAGGAATTTCCGTGAAGCTGTTTGTTTGGTAACAAAATAAAGATTGATTCATATTAACTCCAGAGGATCACATGGGTATTTTCCTTTAGAATGAGCAAATCCATTGCGTTACCAGCAACTGGAAGATCAAACCACTGACATTTCTGACCAGGAAACCCCAGGTTTGAAGAGATAAAATGATGATCAAAATCTGTATGCTATAAGACAAAAAACTTAAAGATTTTTCCCCCTTTCTTTTAAAGGCTAAAGCATGAGGCAACTCAGATGATAATAGCTAATACTTATATGGCTTTTATTATGTCAGATACTGTTCTAAGTGTATCATGTTTATAAGACTGTTTACATTCTTTCAGCCACTCTAGGAGGTAGATACTATTCTTATTTTTAGATGAGAAACGAAGGCACAGAAAGGTAGAATACTTTGTTCCTAGGAAATGACAGACTCAGGATTCTAACCCAGGCAGTCTGGCTCATGAGCCCATGCTTATAATCACTATGTTAGAGGTGTACCGACTCAGCCTTGTCCAGGGTCACTTAAAGTTTATGGCAGGTGAGCAGTAAAGAATATTGATTTCATTAATTCCCCTATCTTTATAGCACCCTGGGAGAAAGAAGGTCAGTAGTTGTTGTGGTGGGTCACTCTTTGACACTTCATTGTAACACTGGCTTTAAATTATTTTCCTGGAGACCTGTAACTGGAATTATGTAATTTCCCTCTTATTCTCCACTTTCTACTTCTTCCCTCTCTTTTCTCTGTTGGCCTTTCTTCTCTACAACTTCCTTCCTCATGAACCTACCCCTTCTTTCTCCAGTCTAAGCACAGTTCACCATACACACAAGAACATGTTTTTAACTAATTTGAAATGGAATAATTTGCACATGGGGCTAGACTTCTCACCCTCTCTTCTCTAATGCAAACAAGTGTGTTGTTAGGCTTATAAACAGATTTATGGGAGGAATGGTTAAACGTACTAAAAACCTGATTATAAATACTTATTTTCTATTTACTAAAGTGTATCACTCAAGGGGTAATATTTTTGTTAGCCCAGTCTCTTCAGGATATTGCATGTAAGTAAAAGTCATAAAATTGCTTTTTAAAAAACAAATATCTTCTCATAGTAGTTACTCTGTATTAATTCCTGAGATTTCACTAGAGGATTGTTTTTTCTCTAATAACTTTCTCAGTGTCAGAATTCAGTTGTATTTTGGGCTGAGCCAAAGTCACTATAAACACTTTTTGCATCTGTGTCTTTCCTATTTATTTAGCAAATAAGAAAAGCGATTTAATGCATCATTGCTTAAGATGACTAAGAGAGGGCCCTTGGGTGACTCAGTCACTTAAACGTCTGCCTTCGGCTCACGTCATGATCCCAGGTTCCTGGGACCAAGACCTGCATCAGGTTCCCTGCTCAGCAGGGAGCCTGCTTCTCCCTCTTTCTCTGACACTCCCCCTGCTTGTGCTCTCTCTGTGTCAAATAAATAAAAATAAAACCTGGTACCAAGGGACCTGGTAATCTTAAAGTGGTAGTTGGAATTTTGGATTATAAAATAATCCACACTTGAAATAACCTCATAGCCATTTGGCTATAATTTCTTGGTTTAGTTTTCTTACTTCTTTAAAATTTTTTTGAGAGAGAGCATGCCAGCAAAGGGGGTGGGAGGCAGAGGTAGAAGGAGAGAAAGACTCCTAAGCAGGCTCCACATCCAGCGCAGAGCCTGATGCAAGGCTTGATCTCATGACCGCCAAAATGAAGAGTTGGGTGCTCAATTGTCTGAGCCACCCAGGTGCCCCCCAGTTTGTCTTACTTTTTAAGCCACTTCTGAGATGACATGACACCAGTTTGATTTTCTATAGAAAGTGCTTTAGTATTTGTTGAATGGCTCAGTGGGCAAATCTGTAAAAATATTATGAGTGGTAAAAGCACGATGAACAGTTTTATAAGACAGTGTGGCATTTTATTGGACCAATGACTGTTATCTCAGCATGTTTATCAGCTTTTTAGTGCCTTAATGTCAACACGACCAAGACAGAAATGGAACTGATAATGGATTTATTATAGTAAATAGGAAGTATGATTCAATTGGATTTTTGGGCAACATGCACCGAATAAAAATAAACCTAAGGAAATGAAGAGACCCTCCTCAGGCTCTTGGTCTTACGTGACTTTGTTCACCTCCAGTGTGCTGGAGCAAATGGATCCTGCCTGCCCTATTGTGTAAGAGGCATTTTAAAGAACCCAGAATTGCTTTGTGCATTAAAACAGACTCTGAGACCCTTGACAGCTGCATTGGTTGTTTCTAGGACTCCTCCTGAGAGGGCTCTTTGAGCGCAGTGGCTGATTATGGTCTCAACAGCTTATAAATCCAGTGAACATATGGCTGGGTAGTAGCATGTTAAGCTCATGCACTTTACACTGCACAGTTGATCCATTAGGTGGAGCACATCTTTCCCTATCAGCAACTCAGCAAAACTATGGCTTTAAGGCTTCAAGTGCATCACGATGGTTCTCCTGGCTCCATGTGATTATGTTTTCATATTCTCATGCCTACTTAGCATTTTATGGTGTTGCACAAAGCAACTAACTCAGAAAATCTGAAGAGTGAAAACACATTGAAATTGATATCTGGATACACAGTGTCACATTGATGATGCAGTTGTAAGAGGTATTCTTCAACTGCTGTGTCCCGTTAGTCCAGATTTCTAAATCTGCAGATTAACTCTAGCAGTAGGACAGATCAATAGGCTATTTTGTTAAAAAAGAAACAGCAACAACAGCAACTGGTTAACTCCCTGGTATTGTTTATGCCTTCAGGAAGCCATGCACTTTTATTTCTTTGAGATCTCCATATCAGTGTGGTCTTTTCATTCATGGCTCTCTCTTGAGTTCTCTTAGCAAATATCCTAGGCAAACATTACACTTTAAGAAATGCCAGCAAAAATACGAATCAAAATTCTTATATATGTTTAGTTCTCCTTGACCTAGTAGTACTTCTTTGTAGAATTTATCCTAAGGAATTAAACATATGTGTCAAAGATTTATACACAAAGGTATTTATAGTGGTATTATAACAGTGAGATATTGGAAATAACAAATATACAACTATAGGGGAGTGGTTAGAATATTATATACTCATATGTTGAAATAACATGCAACCATTACTAGTCATGGTTTTTAAAATTTTATTTATTTATTTTAGAGACTGAGAGTGAACATCAGGAGGGGCAAAGGGAGAGAAACTCCAACAGACTCTTCTCTGAGCTCAAAGAGGAACACGGGGCTCAATCTCAAGACTCTCAGATCTTGACCTGAGCTGAAACCAAGAGTTGGGTGCTTAACTAACTGTGCCACCCAGGGGCTCCACAAGTCAAGTTTTTGAAGAAAAGTTAATTACATAGGAAAATATGCACAATATAACGTTAAGTGAAGAAAACACATGGAGAATAACGGTGATCATCTCTAGATGGTACAATTATCGATACCTTTATGGTTTTCTCTATTTTCTAAAAATTTCTGAAATGAACAAAAATTATTTTTATAATCAGAAAAGAATAGTGAACCTCATACATATATCATTACATATCTCTGAAAGAAATCCCAGCAAAGCTGGGGCAATTTTAGCACCTAGCTCTTAAAAAATGTTTGTGGAGTAGGTAGAC
The DNA here is from genome assembly GCA_003697995.1 of Taxidea taxus jeffersonii. Classification (NCBI taxonomy): domain Eukaryota; kingdom Metazoa; phylum Chordata; class Mammalia; order Carnivora; family Mustelidae; genus Taxidea; species Taxidea taxus. Next base: position 45,671 of record RCUC01017426.1, read on the forward strand.
CAATAGATGGACAGGTGAATGAATGAATAACAGTTGACACTTGCAGATAACATTAACAAGTTTATATGACTGCAGAAATAACAAATGAAGATTTGTTAATTAAAAGGAGAAGATTTCAGACCAGTTTGAAGGATGTTTGAACCAGCAGTTTGAAGGATGGCATGGGAGGTACTGAAGGAGTCACAAAATAAATGAGTGGCGGATGGAATTGTGGTCTGGCCTTGGGTCCATTGCTGCTCTTGTTGCCTAGCTATCAACACCATGTTTTGTCTTATTCTATGTGTGTCCTTGAAATATATCTCCTGCCTGCTGTTTTCATTGGTCTCTATTCAGTTTGGCCATTGACTGAGCAAGTGTGAATGAAATCAAAGTCATGGGTTCATTTTCCATTTGAATCAGTAAATACTTTTCCATATGGGGAGAAGATATCCCAAGGCCAACTCTCAGAGATGGGCTTATTAGACAGGCAAGAGCATTTGGCAGATCAGGGCAACCAGCCTCTAACACTTGTGACACCACTCAAAATGCCCCTGTACAGAGGGTTATGTGTTCTTATGTTCTTGAGAGTAGTACTCTGAAACAGGTGTGCTGTGCATAATGTCAGCTATCCAGAGAAGTAGTAGAAAACTTAGTCCTGTCACAGTTTTTATAACCAATTCACAAGCTCTTTGTGGTAATTATAAATGAGACTGATTGACCTATATTCTGTCCTACAAGGTTGTAATATCTTTTGGCTATTTTGATCAAATTGCTAAACAGGATCTGGTTTCTTTGCAAGTCCACCAGGAGACAATATCAGATGCATAAATGAAATCCAAATGTTTCCTCTCCAACACATTCCCTTATCTGTGCTGGAGCCTGTGTCAAAGAGCCATTAGACTTTTGCATAGCATTCTGTTTCTCTGCTTTTGGTGGCTTATTAAATACTGTGTCCATAATTACAGTTACTCTTAAACCCCAATGTGTGATAATAGTGCCTTGTTTATATCTGCTGTTTCTTGATCCTGCTCAGGTATTAAATTTGCTATTTGTCTTTTTCAACCTGAGTCCTCTTTCATCACTCATTTTCAAAAACATTCAGGGGTTAAGGAATTCACAGTTTGGAGCCTAATTGTCCTTGTCCTGGAGGCCATAATATCTACAGATGGGACAGACTCCCTAAATTGGTCAGCTGAATATTTTATTCTTCAGGATTTTTAAGGATGAGGAAGAGAACATTCTCTGAGTATTAACTATCTGCTGTAGTTTAAGCATTTTCCCATACATTATTCAAGCTAATCCTCTCTAGAATCATATAAGGTAGGCATTATTACCCCGGTTTTGCAAATGAGGAAACTGTAGCTTTGACAGTTTAAACAACCGAATCATAATTTCAACACTGGTCTATTGGACTTCAAAGCCTGTGAGTTTTCTACTCAACATATTGCCTCCAGGGACAGCACGGTTTCTTACACTGAACCTAACAGCACAGAATTCACTTAGCTTCCCCTCAGCTCCTGCCTTTCTCCTGTAACTAATTTCCATTCCACTTTGCTTGTGTTACCTTGGCAAGATCAGTCCTTTGCAGCAAGGCTAGGAAATTAAGCTTTGAACCACCAGTAAGGAGGATATGGATTTGAGCCAGCTTCCCATCTTGTCCCCAAACCCAGTTGCTATTTGTGTTTTACATAGTTCCCAGTAACTCCTAACCCAGTCCAAGAGAGTGCCTTATTGCTGGCATAAATGACAGACACATGCTGGGTACTCAGCACTTCAGAGCGCATTGGGTTCCATCAGCCACTTGAAAGCCAAAAAGTTCTTCAGTTGTAGGAACATAACGCCTGCTGCGGTGAAGGCACATATGATCCTCCTCTGGGCTGGAGTGGTAAACAGAGCAACTGCAAAAAAAAAGTCTACCAAAGGAGAGTTGGTGTGTATTAGAATAGGTCAGTGAGCAACAGTCCATTTGTGCTGAAGATAGAGGGTGAAAATAGAAGGGAATTTTCCGGAATATGGAAATGGAAAAGAAGGATCATTAACCTCCAAATAACTGAGGGAAGCCAGCTGGGACTTAATCCAAGACTGAAGGAGAATTAAAACCCAAGTGCAAGACATCATGATGTGGTGCCATCCTGCGGAGAGGAGGATGGCCAGATTCTGTGCTCGTTCTGAACATTATAGTTTCAGATTTAAATGAAAAATTTCTTGGGCCTCTTGGCATTGGCCTGTACACATTGAATTCAAATGCATCCTCAGGTCATCAGTTTAGACATATCAAGGGGTTAACCTTCCAAGGTTATTTTGGCACCAAATCCCAGACAGATTTAATCCGTTCTGTCTTGGTTTCTTCTTGCCTTCTTTGGTTGTCCACTCAGCAGCTTCCTAGGAGATAATCTAGTGAGGGCCTTAAGAGGCAAACTTTCTAGGAATCTACATGGAGACCAGGAGATTGAGGAAGGGGTTACAGGGAAGCTTAGGGAGACTGACGATATTTCCTAGGTTTCTTCCCTACTCTGTTCTTGAATTGCTGCTGCCAGGGTTGCCCAGAGGGAGCCTGGACATAATTCCTGGCTGCCAACAGTCATTTTCTGTACCCACAGAAAGCAGGAGGAGACACTGCTTTCTCAACTGGTCTCCTGGGATATGTTGGAGGCATCCTCTTATGCCACTGAGTTCTTAGGAAAATGAGGATTTAAGGTCAAGCTCAGAGGGAAAATTTGAGTCCAAGCTGTGGAGAGCTTGGCAGTGCCTTTCTTGTTACTGACCCCTTTTTCCTCTTTCTTCCCTTTGAGTGTCTCAGAATTGGTGGTTCAGCATTGTTATCAGCGAGTAAGAAGCCAACTGAGGGGAAGGGGTACCACAGAGTTACAAAAGTGGTGCATTGGGAGGGGTAGTAGCAGAAATAACCGCAAGATTGGCTATTTCCGAAGAAACAATGTTTTGAACACCATGAAGTGTAAAAGAAGAGTGGCTGTAGAATCTAATTCAGGTTCCTACATTTTAGGCAAACTTACCACCTAAAAAGTCTGATTCACATTAGGGAGGGCAGGACTTCTCACTTTATTATAATCAGTCACTATAGCATACAGAAGGAACCACCTTGTTTCTCTAGAACTGTGCTATCCGCTATGGTAGCTACTAGCCCTATGTCACCACTGAGCTTTAGAAATCAGACTAGTTTGGTTGGAGATGTTCTGTAAAGGTAAAATACACACCAGATTCAGAGATTTAGCATGAAAAACACAGTATAGTAATTTTATATCGATTACATATTGAAATAATATTTTAGATACATTGGGTTAAATGAAACATTAACATAAATTTTGCCTAGTTTTTTTTCTTTACCTTTTTAACATAGTTACTTGAACATTTGAAATTATGACTTGCATGATATTTCTATAGGATAGTGCTGCTCTAGTGCATTCAAAATTAGGACTTGATTTTTTTTTCAAATATTTTATTTATTTATTAGTTAGAAAGAGAGTGAGCACAGGCAGACAGAGAGGCAGGCAGAGGCAGAGGGAGAAGCAGGCTCCCTGCCGAGCAAGGAGCCCGATGTGGGACTCGATCCCAGGACGCTGGGATCATGACCTGAGCCAAAGGCAGCCGCTTAACCAACTGAGCCACCCAGGCGTCGCAGGACTTGATTTTTTAAAAAGATTTTATTTATTTATTTGACACAGAGAGAGAGAGAGAGAGAGAGAGAGAAATCACAAGTAGGCAGAGAGAGAGAGAGAGAGAAATCACAAGTAGGCAGAGAAGCAGGCAGAGAGAGAGGGGGAAGCAAGCTCCCAAATGAGTAGAGAGCCCGATGCAGGACTTGATCCCAGGACGCCAGGATCATGACCTGAGCTGAAGGCAGAGGCTTAAATTCTCTGAGCCACCCAGGTGCCCCAGGATTTGATTTAACATTATTTCAATAGTACATTTCTTTATACCTGTACAGGAGAAACAGAGTCATTGCAAAAGAAAGATAGGGAGGAATAGAGACTTGCAGATGAGGAAATGGATTACAGAAAAAAGTCAGCACCCTACCTCAGTTTCTCTCAGTCTGGGGTGAGGGGTGGTCAGCTGCCTGAAGCAAGTACTCTCATTTCCCTAGCTCTATCTGATTTCCTAGTTGGGGCACAGAGAGGGGAGGGAGCAGGCACTTAGAAACTTCCCTGCCCTTACCATCTTAGCCATCGAGATCTGAGTGGGAGATAATGGCGATAGGATAGGAATTCTCCCTGGGCCCCTTCGGGCCTCCATATCTGGCTGAGAGAAGAAGGAGACATGAGGCAAGCCCCTTCTTCACTCTCAGGGCCATCTGGTAGAGTTGCTGTCGCACCTCCTTCTGCCAATAGGCATAGATGAGTGGGTTGAGTAGGGAGTTGCCCACACCGAGCAGCCACAGGTACCGTTCTAGCACCAGGTAGAGGTAACACTTCTGGCAGGCCACCTGCACAATGCCAGTGATAAAGAAGGGGGTCCAGGACAGAGTGAAGCTCCCAATGAGAACAGCCACAGTGCGGACAGCCTTGAAGTCGCTGGGATTCCGTGGAGGCCGGTATGCCCCGGTCATGGCTCCTGCGTGTTCCATCTTTCGGATCTGCTGGCTGTGCATGGAGGCAATCTTGAGCATGTCACAGTAGAAGAAGACAAAGAGGAGCAGGGCTGGGAAGAAGCCAACGCAGGAGAGGGTCAGCACAAAGCGTGGGTGAAACACAGCGAAGAAGCTGCAGGTACCGTGGTAGGTAGTCTGCCGGAATGTGGGGACTCCCAGTGGGAGGAAGCCAATGAAGTAAGACACCAACCACAGCCCGGCAAGGCAGGCCCCAGCCACGAACCCATTCATGATCTGTAAGTAGCGGAGGGGCTGCTTGATGGCAAGGTACCTGTCTAAGGCAATCAGCATGACCGTGAGGACAGAGGCAGCGGCGGAAGAAGTAACAAATGCCATCCGAAGGCTGCACAGGGTCTTCTGTGTGGGCTGAGCTGGGCTGGAGAGCTGGTCTGTGACTAGGCCAGAGATGGCCACACCAAGCAAGGTGTCAGCCACCGCTAGATTCAAGGTGAAACAGAGACCGACACCATCATTCTTGTGGATCAACAACAGTACAGCCACGGCCACTAGCACATTGACAGCAATAATGAGGGAGGCGAGGACAGCAAGGATCACTCCAAATGGGAAAGATGACTCCATGTCTTGAAGTGGCAGGATTTCCACTTACCGGGGCATGCTGTCTCTCCAGCTTCAGTTGTCACAGGCTGGGGGAGGAAGAGCGTTGTTCAGAGCCACAGCTCAGCTCTGGCTGCCACTGGCAGTCCACGCTGGCAGCTTGCCATCTGTGAGATCCTGCCAGTCCCTACAATTCTCACTCTCTCTTTCAGTCCTCAGCCTCTTGCCTCTCCCACTGTCTGAAGGCAACAATCCCAGTGCGGACCTCCCCCTGGATCCTGAGCTAGTCCCTCCCCCTCCAACATCTGAGTTACTAGACAACTCCCAAGTACCTGGTGCATACTGTCTCGCCAGGCTCTCTTCCTTCATTGATGCTTCAAGGACTTTTTTTGGAGGGTCTGGGTCATTCATCAGGTCTCCTGTCTGGCAGAAGATATGATTGACTCTAATCACACTTGTTCTTTCTCCATAGTTTGATATTAAACTTCCACTTCTTCTTTTCCTAAGCCTCAAGGACTAGCTTAACAGCTAATCTTGGCTTAATGAAGCATTTACTTAATAACGAATTCTCAGTCTTACTATTGCTGCCTTCAATCAAGCATATGATCATAATCAGCTGAAGTGGGAAGTGAGGGCAAGCAGGCAATTTCAGGGCCCAGCATGCTTTCAGGGGACTTACCACACATTTAAACTCGTTTGTTTGTTTGTTTTCATCTTTTGTTTCCTAACACCCCGGATTCCAATTCTCTGAAATAGCATGTGCTGTTCCCCTCTTTCTCATCCCTCAGAACTCAGCTGATTCAGGAGGGCAGGAAAACAAAAAGAGAATTGTTAATAGTTGTTATTCAGTTTATTATTTTTTATTATGTTAGTTACCATACATTATTCAATTTAGAATAGATCCCACTCCCTGTCTAAAGCTGCTCTCTGGGGGTGCCTGGGTGGCTCATTCAATTAAACATCTGGCTTTGGCTCAGGTCATGATCCCAGAGTCCTGGGATTGAGTCCTGCATTGGGATCCCTGCTCACTGGGGAGCCTGCTTCTCCCTCTGCCTGCCATTGCCCCTGCTTGTGTGCTCTTACTCTCACTGACAAATAAATAAAATCTTTTTAAAAAGCTGCTGTATGTTGTGTATACTCATTGAAGACATGTCTCTGATCACAAGTGGTGGCTGCCAGCCTTGCCCTTCTTGATCCTGTAGACCCACTGTCTGAGACATGAGAAGAGGAGGTGGGCTACATTCTGGAAAGCGTCTGTTCTCATGTTTGGCTGTGGAATTTTCCATTTTCCATTGTGGATAGCGTTAGGCTGAAGGGTGGCAGTGTTGCTGAAGCAAGTGAGATGTGCTCGGGCAGGGTGGCTGTGTTGGTCACTCCTGTTTTAGGTTGTATATCCATTTGTTCGGGTACATTAGAACTAACCTTTTGCCTGCCACTCTTGGATACCAAGAAGAGAGGGGTGGGGAGGAGAGTGGTTTGAAGTGTATTTACTCTGTTCAGATGAGAGCACAAATGGGAAAGGTTAGTGTTTTAAGTGAGGGAGTGGAGAGCAAGGTACAGAGTTGGAGGCAAACATATTCCAGGATGTTTTGACAGTCTGAGGGGGCCTCTGACAGATGTCTCTTCTACAAAGGAGCAGAAGGGCCATGGTATGGGGGCTCAGTATCCCAGCTGCAAGTCTAAGAACAGTTATTCTTTGGTAGCCTGCCACCACCCCGCCTTGTCAGGAAGCTGACTTCAGTTGCTTGGTACCTGGCCTGATATTATGCGTGGATTGAAGGTTGTGCTCTTGTTTCTTTAGCTCTTGATGGACTCAAGATGGTCCTTTTGAAGCCCATGCTCAAACTGGAGAGTGCGTCAGAATCCCCTGAAAGGGGATATGCATGTTTGTGCCCACATTCTTGGTCCTCACTCAGAGTTTTGGATTATTTATGGCTTAGGTGGGCCTGAGAATCTGCATTTCTTTTTAAATTAACATATAATGTATTATTTGTTTCAGGGGCACAGGTCTGTGATTCATCAGTCTTACACAATTCACAGTGCTCACCACAGCACCCTCCCACCCATGACCCCTCCAGCAACCCTCAGTTTGTTTCCTGAGATTAAGATTCTCTTAGGGTTTGTCTCCCTCTCTGGTATCATCTTCATTTTTCCCTCCTTTCCCCTATGGTCCTCTGTCTTGTTTGTCAAATTCCTCATATCAGTGAGATCATATAATAATTGTCTTTCTCTGATTGACTTATTTCACTCAGCATAATACCCTCTAGTTCCATTTATGTTGTTGCAAATGGCAAGATTTCAATTTTTTGATGGTTGCATAATATTCTATTGTGTATACATATACCACATCTTCTTTATCCATTCATCTGTTGATGGATATCTAGACTCTTTCCATTGTTTGGCTCTTGTGGATATTGCTGCTATAAACATTGGGGTTCCCCTCTCCCTTTGGGCCACTACATTTGTATCGTTGGGGTAAATACCCAGTGGTACAATTGCTACATTGTAGGATTGCTCTATTTTCAACATTTAGAGGAACCTCCATACGTTTTCCAGATGCACCAGCTTGCATTACCCCTAACAGTGTAGGAGAGTTCCCCTTTCTCTGCATCCTCAACAACATCTATCATTTCCTGACTTGTTAATTTTAGCCATTCTGACTCAAGTGAGGTGGTATCTCATTGTGGTTTTGATTTGTACTTTTCTGATGCTGAATAATATTGAGCACTTTTCATGTGTCTGTTGGACATTTGGATGTCTTCTTTGCAGAAATGTCTGTTCATGTCTTCTGCCCATTTCTTGATGGGATTATTTGTTCTTTGGGTATTGAGTTTGATAAGTTCTTTATAGACTTTGGATACTAGCCCTTTATCTAATATGTCATTTGCAAATATCTTCTCCCATTCTGTTCGTTGTCTTTTGGTTTTGTTGACTGTTTCCTTTGCTGTGCAAAAACTTTTGATATTGATGAAGTCCCAATAGTTCACTTTTGTCCTTGCTTCCCTTGCCTTTGGCGATGTGTCAAGGGACACAGTTGTGTTTTAATTTGTTTCCATGAATTTTAATTCTTCCTTAATTTCCTGGTTGACCCATTCATTCTTTAGTAGGATGCTTTTTAGCCTCCTAAATTTGAGTTCTTTCCAATTTTCCTCTTGTGATTGAGTTCTAGTTTCAAAGCATCGTGATCCAACAATATGCAGGGAATAATCCCAATCTTTTGGTACGAGTTGAAACCTGATTTGTGACCCAGGATGTGATCTATTCTGGAGAATGTTCCATGTGTACTAGAGAAAAATGTGTATTCTGTTTCTTTGGGATGGAATGTTCTGAATATATCTGTGATGTCCATCTGGTCCACTGTGTCATTTAAGGCCTTTATTTCCTTATTGATCTTTTGCTTAGATGATCTGTCCATTTCAGTGAGGGGTGTGTTAAGGTCCCCTACTATTATTTATTATTGTTGATGTGTTTCTTTGATTTTTTTATTAACTGGTTTATGTAATTGGCTGTTTCCATGTTAAGGGTATAGATATTTAAAATTATTAGATCTTCTTGTTGGATAGACCCTTTAAGTATGATATAGTGTCCTTCCTCATCTCTTTATTATAGTCTTTGGCTTAAAACCTAATTTGTCTGGTATAAGGATTGCCACCCCAGCTTTCTTTTGATATCCATTAGCATGGTAAATGGTTTTCTATCCACTCATTTTAAATCTGGAGGTGTCTTTGGGTCTAAAATGAGTCTCTGGTAGACAGCATATTGGTGGGTCTTGTTTTTTTTTAAATCCAGTCTGACACTCTGTGTCTTTTTATTGGGGCATTTAGCCCATTTACATTCAGGGTAACTATTGAAAGATATGAATTTAGTGCCTTTGTATTGTCTGTAAGGTGACTGTTACTGTATATTGTCTCATTCCTCTCTGGTCTATGTACTTTTAGGCCCTCTCTTTGCTTTGAGGACCCCTTTCAATATTTCCTGTAGGGCTGGTTTGCTGTTTATGAATTCTTTTAGTTTTTGTTTGTCCTGGAAGTTTTTTTTTTTAATATCTCCTTCTATTTTCAGTGATAGCCTAGATGGATATAGTATTCTTGGCTGCATATTTTTCTCATTTAGTACTCTGAATATATTGTGCCAGTCCTTTCTGGCCTACCAGGTCTTTATGGATAGGTCTGCTGCCAGTCTAATGTTTGTACTGTTGTAGGTTACAGACCTCTTGTCCCGAGCTGCTTTCAGGATTTTCTTTTTGTCTCTGAGATTTCTAAGTTTTACTATCAGATGACAGGTGTTGACCTTTTTTTATTTTGATGGTGGTTCTCTGTGCCTCCAGGATTTTGATGCCTGTTTTCTTCCCCAAATTAGGGAAGTTTTCTGCTATAATTTTTTCCAATATACCTTCTGCCTCTCTCTCTCTCTCTCTCTTCTTCTTCTTCTTCGATCCCAATTATTCTAATTTTGTTTCATTTTATGGTATCACTTATCTTTCGAATTCTCCCTTCATAATCCAGTAGTTGTTTATTTCTCTTTTTCTCAGCTTCTTTATTCTCCATCATTTGGTCTTCTGTATCACTAATTCTCTCTTCTGCCTCATTTATCCTAGAAGTTAGAGCCTCTATTTTTTTATTGCACCTCATTAATAGCCTTTTTGATTTTGACTTGTTTAGATTTCAGTTCTTTTATTTTTCCAGAAAGGGATTCTCGAGTATCCTCTATGCTTTTTTCAAGCCCAGCTAGTATCTTTATAATCAGCATTCTGAACTCTAGTTTCGACATCTTACTAATGTCCATATTGATTAGGTCCCTGGCAGTCAGTATTGCCTCTTTTTCTTTTTCTTTTTTAAAGATTTTTATTTATTTATTTGTCAGAGAGAGAGGGAGAGAGCAAGCGAGCACAGGCAGAGACAGAGGGAGAAGCAGGCTCCCCGCTGAGCATGGAGCCCGATGTCGGACTTGATCCCAGGACGCTGGGATCATGACCTGAGCCGAAGGCAGCCGCTTAACCAACTGAGCCACTCAGGCATCCCTTGTTCTTTTTTTTTTTTTTTTTGAGGTGAGTTTTTACATTTTGTCATTTTGTCCAGAGAAGAATAGATAAATGAGAGGACAAAATGCTAAAAGTGTAACAATGACACCAGAAAAATAGACACTAAACAAATCAGAAGATACTCCAAAGGGAGAAAAGAAAGGAGAAAAACAAAAGAATATGATCAGGCTGGTGAATAGAACAGAGCCACACACTAGGTTTTGGGTGTTGTTTTGGTCTGTTAGAAGAAACTGCCTCCCAAAATTTTAAAGAAAGAAAAACGTATATATACAAAAATAAAGGTAAATGGGATGGAATATGACTATAAAGATAAAAACTTAAAAAGATTTTAAAAAAGAAATTGATAAGAAGTTGGCTGAAAAGAAAGAAAAAAATTAAAAGAAACAAATGAAACAAGCCATATACTAGAACATTAGATTTAAGGTATATTTTGGTCTGTTAGAAGAAACTGTATCCCTCGAATTCTCCCCTCGTGGTCCAGAAGTTGTTTGTCTCTCTTTTGCTCAGCTGCAGCAACTTCTTCCTAGGAACAACGCCAAAGGCAAGGGAAGCAAGGG
>RCUC01017427.1:0-11282 GCA_003697995.1 Taxidea taxus jeffersonii
GGGCAGTGAGAACAAGCGCTCTAAAAATAACGCGAGCAGTCTGGCGTGTGCAGCCCGCGTGTAGGTTTCCAGAGCAGAGTGACTGGAGTGTGTGTGAACGTGTGCGCACACTTACCGGGCGCCGGAGCCTGACTGAACCGTGCTGTGTTCTGCCTCCAGTGCCACGGTCTGTCCATCGATGGGTACGTGCTGCCGTCGTCAGCGACGAGAGAGGTATGCTGGGGAAAGCCCAGTGCCCACGTACGGCGGGTCTCCGCCCAGCGCGCAAGGGCGTGCTTCCCACAGTTGTCAGCATCACCTAGTCTTGGCCCGTCACAGACCACAGATCTATCAAGAGCCTTACCTTTGCCCTTGAAAGCACTATTAAGAGCAAAGCTGTGCGCCCCGCACCCTGCAGCCTCCTGCAGTCTTCTCCAGCCCCTTCTGCCGAGAACAGTCAGCTTCCTGGCTTCCTTTCCCCTCTTCACTCTTTCACAAACCGAGTTTTTACCGCGCCCGAGACCCGGTGTTTTATGCCACCAGGAGTGAGGAGGGAGAAAGGAATGAGCAGAGGGCCCTGCCCCCTGGATGTCCCAGTCTAGCGGGGTAGGTAAATCAAGGGAGGACAAGGCCAACTCACCCCCACCGCGAAGTCGTGGGCCTCCCGCTCCAGAGAGTTCTGGCTGGTGGCATCAAGAATGTGGCCAGAAAGGAGGCAGCATTTGGGCCGAGGCCTCGAGGCCACGAGTGCGGCGGCCCATGCTGGGAGCAGGGCTGGCTGTCCTCAGCTCCCTCCTGATCCCTCCGCTGGTCCCCTTGGCAGATGACGCCCCAAGAGATCAAGTTTGCCGTGCACGTGGAGTCGGTGCTGAACCGCGTGCCACAGCCCGAGTACCGGCAGCTGCTGGTGGAGGCCATCATGGTGCTGACGCTGCTCTCGGACACTGACATGAACAGCATCGGGGGCATCATCCACGTGGACCAGATCGTACGGATGGCCAACCAGCTGTTCCTGCAGGACCAGGTGGGTATGCCCAGGCCTGCCCTGTCACTCCCGCAGTCGAGGTGGGGACAGAGGCAAGGTAGCAGGTGGGCTGGTACTTATCTCTGTCAAGGCTGAGGCTTCTATGTCCAGTAGGAAAGAACATTCTCAAAGAAAATGGCATCACAGATGGTGAAAAAAACTATCAACCGGTTGGTTAGAAAATGGCACAGTGGCCACTTGGGAAATCTAAAGATCTTTGGAAATGGAGAGACTTGTTTGGGCCTAGGTTTTGGCGCAAACATGACTTGCTATGGGTGGGGCCCTGGGTAAACCACTTACCCTGCACCCGGCGTTGAGGTGGGACGAGCTGTCCTCTCATTACAGAGTCAGAGATGCGCTGCAGACAGGGCACGCAGGAGCTCAGTGTAGTACGCAAAGGAGAGGCTGGATGTCCCTTCCGGGCACTCGTGGCTCCTGCCCTTGGCTTAGAGCCCTTCCCTGGGGGCTGCTGGCTTCTAGCAAATACGGTCATCCCGGGGCCAGAGAGGGAAGTCTGTTCATTCTTTGCCTCGGTCTTCCTGCTGCAGATGTCGATTGGAGCCGTGGACACCCTGGACAAAGACCAAGCCACAGGCATTTGCCACTTCTTTTATGACAGTGCTCCAAGTGGGGCCTATGGGACAATGACCTACCTAACGAAGGCAGTGGCTTCTCATTTGCAGGAACTGCTGCCCAATTCAGGCTGCCAGATGCAGTAGGGCCTTGGTTCTCTGAGACTGTCGCTTGCCCCCTAGCCTTGTTGGGAACCTTCTGTTCCCCAGGGTCCCCTGTGTTGGTGCAGAAGCATGTCCCATCAGAAACCCTGGCTGGGAGGAGGTGGCAGCAGCGGACCTGAAACCCGTGTCTATCGGAGCAGGAGTCCTGTGCTCCCTCCGGGAGCGCCACAGGATCACTGTCTAGGTTCGCTTCGCCGTAACATTTGCTGCAACATCTGGTCTCGGAATCTGAAGAGGAATTAGAAACTGGTCTCTTTTGAATGCAGAGTGAACGGAGAAGCCAGCTTAAACTGGCTCTCCATGAGAGTTCCTGAAATCAGTCTGCTATGCTAGTGACACATCTAAAGATGGGAAGAGCCTTCCCGCAGCAGGAACGGACCTTGGCAAGGGGAACGTCTTACCAGGATGTAGTCTGTCTGCGGACCAAACTGTTTACCAAATAGAACAACTCTATCTTTCTGTGGAAGTTTGGTTTCCTTGTGCCTTGTTGCTTTCTAGGGCTCTTGTTTTACTGGCAGAGCTACCTTTGTGTGACAGCATCCGCTCTTGCAGAGATTGAGAAAACTGCTTGCAGTTAACTTTGGCTTGTGGTCTCAAGGCTTTTATCCTGGCTCCTTATGAATTAGAGATTTCTTCTGCCTTATATAGAAAAAAAAAACCACCCATCTTCTGGATATAGCGCGCGCGCACACACACAGAAAGGCAGGGGAGGTGCCAACTCTTATAGCTGGGCCAACTGTTGTTTGGGGACTGGAGCAGCAGGAAGTCCCTCTAGAAGGCCTGGGCCCCCTACTCCAACATGCGGTGACCACCCTGCGGGTGGGCAGTACCTCCTCCCCTCCCCCCTGGGTGCGCCCAATGGGGAGGGGCTCCACGAGGAGTGCGCGGTGCCGGGCATCCAGGAGCTGAGGGGGGCGCCCTTGCACAGACAACGCTTCGGTCTTAGCACAGAGCTGGGTTGGCCACCTGAGCCCTTCCCCTGGAAGGCAGGCATGCCTGGGGGCCTGGAGTGTCAAGCAAGGGCAGATCCTCCTAGGACAGGGCCTCCCGTCTTTGGCTGGTATTTGGTGAACGGAGTTTTTTCTCTCTAGACACTATCTTACCTTTTGGGGGTCGGGGGGGCAACAACAGGGACCAGTCTCTGTGGGTGGCAGACGTTGGGGGACAAGCCACCCCCTGGTGGTTAAATGGTGAGCTCCAGCTGCTGGAGGGTGACAGGTTAGATTTGTGACCACTCTGCCTCTGAGGTGGGGAACATGGCCCCTGGCTGGTTGACTCAGAGGTCTGTGTGAAGGGGGAGAAAGCTGATGCTATCGCTGCTTTGAGGGGACACAGAGGTGCCCAGTGTCCCTCAGAGTGCAAATGCAGTCCTGATCCCTATTCTCGACGCGGGAGATGCGGGGGGTGGGGGTCCTGATTCTTCCGCTAAAGAGCCGCTCTTCAGGCTGAGCCCCAGGGAGAGAGTCGAGAAACACACGGCCCAGCGCTCCTAACCTGGGTTCAGTGGTGTACACGCCCCATGCACATGCGACTCGGGGACCTTGTTTGTAATTCTTGAAAGCGCAGTTGTTTGTTTGCTGAGGCCCGGGGTAGTTACGTAGAGAGCCGGAATCTGTCCCTTACGCTCCCACGGACTTCTCCCTGCCCCTCCCTCCCTATTAATGTCAGCACATGCTGCACCCCTTCCGTGCCAGGGGCGGGAACACAAAGCTACAGGAGGTGTGACTCGGCGTTCAGGGACCTCAGCCCCGCGGGAAGGCTGGTGAGAAAAGCTGTGCGCGCTCGGTGGCACAGTCCCAGCAGAGACCCAGCTGCTGCGGGGACCAGAAGGCGGGGCCCGCCCGGAGCGCGGGTGGCAGCGCGGAGCTCAGCGACCCTGCGGGCGGCCTGGCCTGTGGCTCCTGCCCAAAGGGCACATGGCCTGGCCTGGCGCCATGCTCCCCCGCATGCTCCCTCCTGTGGTGCTCCCTGTCCGTGCCCCGTCTTTCCAGGGAGGCATGTTTGGGCCCGTGTGCCTCTGAGGGTCTGGGGCAGGGAGGTGGGCACGGCCAGCCTGGTTTCAGAGTAGCGTTTTTATAACCTTTGTTTTTGGGGTCTTGAAAGACATGCCTAACGGGCATGAGGCTCACGTATTTCACCTGCTAGACTTCTGGAGGGTCGTTTCCAAGGCAGGCAACGTAACAAAGTCACAAGCTGTGAAAGTCCCGGTGGCTTCTTGGGAGAGAAAGCTCCAGAAGAGTTTCAGCCCTCCTGATCGAGCCAGATGCTAATTTGGAACATCACCTGCCCGTGGATGGTACGCACACCACAGACGCCTTGGCGGGGCTCAGCAGCGGAGATGCGGGCCGGGGTTGGGGAAGGGAGGTGAGCCATAATAAGCAATCCAACAACGCCTTTGGTTCACTCTTTGGAAGCCTCTTTCAAATGAAATCCTGAAATAGTATCACATTTCCACAGGCATCAAGCTGTCAGCTTCAAAGAAGGAGAGCAGGCTTCGGAGGCTTGCTGCCTTTCATGAGCAGCTGAGGCCCACGCCGTGGAGAGGAACAGATGCTTGGGGATGGCACAGGCCCTGTGTGGCCACCATCCCAGCCACGGCCCACTGGGCTTCCATGCCAGGTGAGCATGGCCCGCAGCCCCTGCTGCTTGTCCCTCTGTCCTTCGCAGAGCAGAAAGGCCAGTTTTGACCTGTACTGGGCCTGGGAGGTAGCATGTTCTTTTTTGGAGCCAGGAACAAACATTTAACATCCATTGCAAATCTGTTGGCTGCCCCACTTGCTGCTCACCCTGACTTTGACCCAGGTGAAGCCAGCAGCAAGGACAAAGGTTCTGTCTCGGAGTCAGACTGGCCTTCCAGCCCAGCTCTGTGACCTGGGGGTGAGTGATACAGCCTCTGTGTACCCCAGTTTGCCCATCATCAAAGGTACGCCAAGGCCCACAGACTGGCGTGGGGCTACGTGTGAGGGAATCACAGGGATCACTTTCTGCTCCCCACCTCTGGCAGTCGGAGCCTGGAGCTCCCTGTTCGCACGAATCCAGATTTGTCCAATGGCAGCCCTCAGCCAGGCCAAGGGCCAGAGGCACACCAGTCTTCAGGTCATGCCTGTGTCTCACAGGGTGGGCATCTGTCAAAAGGTCCGTGAGAGCTTCTGCCACTTTTCTGGGGCCTACTGAATGGAAGGAGACTGTTATACATTAGCTGCCTAAATAGAACTTAAATGCTCCCTGTTTTTTAAAAAAAAAAAAAAAAAAAAAAAAAAAAGAGAAGAAAGAAAAAGGAAAAGAAAAAAGACCAGAAGATCAGGAGGCCAGAGAAACAGTTTGTCAGCTGCTTGATGCCATTTATTCCTGGACAGGACGACAGGAGACTCAGCCTCCCTTGATGTAAATTACAGCAGAACCATCCTTCAGTTCTGTACATACCCGCGCAAGTCTGGCAAATAGCTTTTGTCTTCCCTGCTTCCTTGTTGTCAGAAGGTGCAAAAGCCTCCCACCCCTTCCCTCGGTGCCATTATCTTTCAAGGTGACTCTTACGCTTTTGAAATCCCTGCCATCTGTTGTGTGTGTCTCTGCACTTTGCATAGTCCCAGAATGCCTTTTGTTCACCCGGACTTGGCCACCGACTCCACTGCTTGCGAGGGGACGGTAAAGCCACGTTGTCGCCTCTTAGAGCCCAGTGCCCCCTTGCCTTCCTCAAAGCCATTTAGGAAGAGCCACTTCTTTGAGTTACCAAGAGAGTTCTCTGAAGCATGAGAACTGAAACCGTAAGAGACTATTTTGGAGTCTAACACTCCGTGTGTTTGACGGCTTGGGAGAGGGAACGATTCCACCAGAAAACAACTGTGTTTTTACGGAACATCTGTGCGATTTTGGCAAAAACGCCTTCTCAGATGGAGGGGGATCACCGGAACCAATGAACTCTGAAGTCACGGGACGCCTCCCTCTGCCTTATCGCGATATGTCAGCCGTTCTGAGGCTTCAGTTGCTCAGAAAGCAGTTTCTATGGCCGCTTCAGGCCCGGCGGTGCTTGGCCCACAGGAATATGGCCAAGCGTGGTGGGATGAGAAAACGCCTCCTGGTCGTGAAGGCCTCTGCGGACGGACCCGGCCCAGGCTCCTGGGAGGCATTCCCGGCGCAGACCGACCTGTTCTGTCCCCTCACCCCCCAGTTGTCAGTTCTGTCTCGGGAATGTGTCTTCCAGAGAGGTTCGCTGGAGAGGGAAGGGTTTCATCGGACAGCAGCTCTGCGGGGACTGTGTCTGGAAAGCAGAGGGAAGGAAGCAAGTGCCTAAGGTGACAGACCTTCCTCAGCTGCTCATGAGATGCCAACGGGCCCCCCTGCTCTGCGACGGTTCAGGGGCAAGAATCGGGTAGCTGCAAAGCAGGGGCCATCAGATGACTGAGCGGGGCCATTCCTGTCCCCCTGGCCCGGGCCACTGCCCCATCTCGGGCCCAGGCTACGTTCCAGCACACACACACACAGGCGTGCACACAACTGTGGGCCGGCCACAGCCTGCGCCGCTTCGGCCCCGGGAACACCAGCCCCGCATCTAGTGGGTGGCAGGGGCACGGAGGCTGGAAACCGTCCAATTCGTCCAATTGCCCTGGGGCTCGCCTTCAGGCAAGTCTTTGCCTGCCCTCGTCTGCCCCTGCAGAGACGCTTCTCCCCGTCCCCAGCCCAGAGGGGCCTGCCAGCACGCCCTGCCTTTCAAGTCGGGACCTTAGAAAGCACGGGGAAGACTGGGGCCAAGGCCTTCGGGTTCTGCAATTGCTCAAAGGCTTCTTCCTCTGCACTTTAAATAGATGTGCTGTGCGGAGTTTTAAATTTGACACATTTCTTTTTTAGAATTTTTAAAAAGCACAATGGAAAGCAAGCAAGCAACGTAGTGACTCATCCTGGGGAGGAAGGGAAGAGCTCCCTGATGAGAAGCAGTGGTCAGGGGAACATTCCAGGAGGCTGCCCGGGGGTGTGCACCATGAAGGGGAGAGTGTGGAAATACACTGGGCACAGGTGAGGCCCACAGGACGGGCTCTGAGGGGCCCCTAGAGTAAGTGTCTTCTGAGGGTCTTACTTCTGGGCCAGCCTCAGGTGTCTTAGAGGAAGGCGGCCGAGATTTCTAACCGTACATCCCTCAGATATTGGTCGAGAACAACCCTATCTTCAGCATATATTTGCTTAGTCACCTGACCATTATTAGCACCAGGACTTTACAAATGGAGAAACTGAGGCTCAACGGGCATGTGGCTTGCATAAGGTCTCCCACTTTAGATCCAGACTGAAGCCTGGCTCTCAAGACTCCTTGTTCACCTAAATCTGGGCAAAGAAGCCAGCGCTGTCTTTACAAATTTACCTCAGAAGAGAGACTCATTTCCTTGGTTTACACAAGGTTTGGATGGTACATATGGAGAGAGTATTGCAGGGGACAGGAAGTCTCAGTTTAGCATACAGGGACTTAAAAAAACCCAGCTCAGCCTAAGATGATCCAAATCCTCTTTGCAAATGGGCAGCCTGGTGTGGCGTGAAACACTCCACCCAGCTCAGGAATGGGGCACCCCCAGCCGGGAGGCGCTCCGGTGCCCAGAGTGCGCCGCGGGGGCAGGGCTAGACTAACGGTGCTGTGGGCTTGGTCCGTGACAGCCCCCACCACCCCCATCGCCCTTGGCTCCCGAGCTAAAGAAGGGAGGCCAGGTCCAGCTCCATTTTCTCTGAGGGTTCCCAATCGGAAGAAACTCGGTCCGTGCGGTGGGAACTACAAATCTCTTAACTAGAATGACTATTCGTGTAGTCGCTGCTACGCTAGAGACCTTGACCGATGGTCGGCCTCTGGCAGATTGTAACGGAGGCAGCGTTTGCCTTGAGGGGTCACACCTGGCCCCGCCCACCCCTGGACGCCCTGGCCTTTTCCCGGCCGCAGGCCCTGGGGTCTGCCGAGCCCGAAGTCAGGTCTCCAGGCTGCTGCTTAGGGCCAGGTGCCCTCAGCTGGTACGCAGTCTCCTGGCGCTGCAGTTTGATCCTCTGTGAAGTGGGGTGATGGTTATCTCAGCTGGTGTCACTGGGCGGTACCAAATACTGGATAGAGTAGGTAATAGGAATGTACATACAGTCACGTCTGATAACGCATATAAGCCACTGGCGACACCCCACTTAGGTCTGCACACTCCTGATCCCCATGGGAGGCAGCCCCGGTGCTTATGAATATGGGCTTTGGACCCAGGCTACGTTGAAGCTGTGTGGCCACGGATGGCCATGGACATGAAGTCACTTTCTAAGCTGCATTTCCTCGTATGTCACATGGGAATAATAGTGCTCATCGTGTAAGGTTGTGGAGGACCACAAACAAATAATGGGAATTAAAAAAAAAAAATTTAGAGCAGTGTCAGGACTGCAACCTGGCCACACTTGGGTTGGCCCAATTCAGGCATCAGTTACTACCACTCCAGAGAGGTCAAGGTTAACTATCCTCTGCTCTGCCCTGAGCAAGGCTCTCTGTTGTGGACCAAGGATGAAGCAGGGTGAACAGAGAAAGAGGATGGCGCTTTGAGGAGGAGGAATGGAGAGCTTCAAAGCCTTATTTTCATCAACCTCTGAATTCCTTCTTCCTCCTAGAACCTGTCTCCAAGGGCCTGGTGTGAAAACAGAGGTCTGAGCCTGCTCCCCTAGTTGGGAGAGGTACTGAGGCCTTGGCAGAACAAAGCACCAGGGATGGGCACAGTCACAGAGCAAGGCCACACAGGTGGCCCAGTCCACCCCACCAGGACGGCAGCCCCAGAGGGCTTGGGGCCCAGAAGCAGACAGTGCAGGGGGCTTCTTTGCTTGAAACCATGAGAGCCACCTTGCCTCCAGAACATCCAAGAGCACCGGCCTGAGCGGGACCTGGCATGCCAGGCCCGAATGCTCTGTAAACTGGGGTTCATCATAGCGCTTCCGACTCATGTGGTGGTTGCAAGGATGAAATATATTAATATTCTTAAAGTGCTTGGATATCACTCGGCCCCAGAGTAAGCGCTAAATAAATGTTTGCTTATTAAAAAATTAGTAAAGGTAACCATTCACTGAGTTCCCGTTTAAGCACGACCCCCAAATGCCTCCGCTCCCCTTCTGTCCTCACTCTGAGCCAGTCTCCTCTGTCCTCTGAGACGCTCAGCCTCTGGCCTGGACAGTGTGACAGAGGATAGGGCCGAGGAGAGGGGAGGAAAATTGCCCACAAGCTCTACCCGGAGTGTTTTCTGCCTCAGTGTGGGCTGGCAGTGCCTGGGGGTGCCCGCAGGAGGCCTGGCTGCTTCTGGAACTCGAAAAGGCCAGATCCTACAAGTGGACAAATTCTTCAGGAATTTCTGGATACTTGGAGCTGTGCTGCGTAGACTACGTAGCCATCAGTGGCTCAAACGATAAAGACATGGCTCTATTCTAGCAAGGAGTCTGGCACTGGGAAGTTGCAGGGTTGGAACCGGGGTTCAACAATATCATGAAGGATCCAGGCCTTCCCATCTGTGGGGGGGGGGGGGGGGGGGTCTCTTGTGGTTGCAAAATGGCTGCCACAGCTTAGGGCATCACCTGCTGAAAAGACAGCATCCTGACCAGGAAGGAGGGGCACAGCATTCTCAAGCTCCTCTCTTGCTTCTCTCTCTCCCACTGCCCCCCACCTCCCGCCTTCCTCCCCTTAGCAGACTTCCCCTTAATTCTCATTGGCCAGAACTGAGTCACATACCATTTTAGACCGATCACTGGCAAAGCCAGTAAGGATTAATAGGACAGCTTCAGGAACTACGGTAGTTGTAAATCTAGAACTATCATGGACCTGGGGGGTAGAAGCCACATTCTGAGACCTCACCTGTCACAGCTGACACAAAGTTGGGGTTCTGTTAATGAGGAAGAAGGGAGATGGCTGCTGGATGGACCACCCAGAGCCTGCCATAAGCGCTTAGCCCTCAGGTCATCGTCTTGGCCTCGGTCATGCTTCTTGAAATTTCTCATGCCTCCTCCAGAGCCCTTTGCTGCTTGGGGAGAGCTGTTGTTTGCTAAATACTTTGGTTTCCTCTACTTGTTTCCATCAACTCTAGCCCCCCTCTTCCCACCACCTTCTTAGCCTCCCTACACGATAGGATAAAGCATAGAAACAGACAAGGTGAGACAAGCCCCAATCTAGGAGAAAATTTTAGAAACAAGCCACAGAGAAAGAGGATTACACAATCCAGACCGCCGGTTAAAAGACATGCCCACTGGATTAATATAGAGAGATGTGTGCTGTTTATCAGCACGTGAATGTGAAGGAGGAACCATAAAAGGATGAAAAAGTCCTTGTCAGGCAGATGGTAACCAGAAGCAAGCTGTGGGGACGTCGGCTAAAATAGACTTGAGGACAAAAAGTAGTATTAGGGATGAAAAGGCTGACTACATGAGGATAAAAGATGAAATTCATCAAGAAGAGATTTCCATTTTAAACACGGACGTACCCAGTAGGAGCGCTTCAGCATATGGAAAGGAAGCATGATGAGAACCAGGAGGAGGACGGTCTTCACTATGGGAGACGCGAACACACGCCTTGACTACTAAGTTGAGCGGCCCAACAGCAGCTCCGCAAGGACAGAAGATCCAAATGACACAATCAACAACCTTTACCTACTGTGTACCTACGTACACAGGCCTATGCAACACTTCGAGAATGCAAATTTGGCTTCTCTGAGTACACTTGGAGCATTAAAATGGTGATTATATACTAAGCCATAGAGAAAGAACTAGTGAAATATAAGAGACCACGATCTCTGACCTTTTAAAAGGTCAATGATGCAAGGACATTTGGAAATGTTTAAATTGCTAAATAACTCCCAAGCTAAAGAAGTCACGAAACCTTTAAAATATCCAGAAGTCAATGAAAATGGAACTATTGCATACCAAAGCTTGTGAGATATGAAAAACCCAGTGCTTTGGAGAAATTTTATAACCTTAGATGCTTATGTTAGAAAAGAGGAGAGCCTCCACAGTAATGAGCAAAGTTTCCCTTTTCAGAAATTAGGCAAAGAACAAAGACAATAAAAATAAGCTCAGATTATTAAAGTTGAAAGATCCACGAAGCCAAAAGTTACCTTTTTAGTTCCAAGATGGAAAGGGGGACAGGACTACAGGAAATATGGATGTTAAAAAATAAATAAATAAAAGGAGAGCAGCAAATTCATCAACATGCTGCAATCTTGCAATGGAGACGAGAAGAGGGGCTGGCGATGCTCGCTGGGCACTGTTCCCGGAGGCCGAGCTTATGAGGGCTCCCCCGGTCTGGGCACAAGATGGCGTTTTCTGAGGGATTCGGACTGAATGAGCCACTGAGGTGCAACCACATGGGTAAATCTTAACATCTTAGCAATGCAGCAGGATGCCCAAAAATCCTGCAGAAGGTAGGACACCCGTTTTATAAGATGAAAAAAATCTATGTGTGTACTTTCTAGGAACACACCCAAATGCAACAGAGAGAAAAAGCAAGGGCGGGGGGGGGGGGGGGGCAAAGGGGGGGGGCCGGGGGACGGGGGGACAGGGGGGGGGGGGGAGCC